>PVKA01030935.1:0-26797 GCA_004027165.1 Ctenomys sociabilis
GGGGGGGGGGGAAGGGGAGAGGAGGAGACTCCGGTCAGAGACCCTGGGTTCTGTGCTCAGAGCTGAGGAAAAATACAAAAGCAGAGGAAAAGCCTGCCAGACCTGCACAAAGTCCCGAGTCCTGGTACCAAAAAAAAAAAAAAAAAAAAAAAGCAGAGGAAAAAGCTGGGCACGGTGGCCCACCCCTGCACCCCTGTAACCCTAGCACTTGGGTGACTGAGGCAAGAGAATCACTGTGACTTTCAGGCCATCCTCGGCTATAAATTGAATTCAAGGGAAGACTGAACTGCATAGTGAGACCCTGTCTCAAAAAAACAAAAGCGCCGGGCGTGGTGGCACATGCCTGTAATCCCAGCACTCGGGAGGCTGAGGCAGGAGGATTGTTGTGAGTTCGAGACCAGCCTGAGCTACAAAGTGAGCTTAAAGCCAGCCTGAACTGCATAGCGAGACCCTGTCTCAAAAAGACAAAAAAAAAAAAAAGCAGGATGGGGGGTGTGGTAGCGGTTTAAGTGCCTTCCTGCCACATGCAAGGTGCTGAGTTTGGACCCCAATACTAAAAAAAGGGGGGGGAATCAAAAAAGACAAGCAAAACGAAACAAAAACCAGAGGACCCCGGCTTCCGTGCTGAACAGGGCGTGCTGAGTGGGCGACTGGCCACAGCCTGTAGTCCCAGCGCTTGGGAAGCTTAAAAATAGAATCATTATGAGTCCGATCTACATAGTGAGACCTTGTAGACCCTGTACTTAAAAAAAAAAAAAAAAAAAAAACAAGGCTGGGGTGATGGCTCAGTGGAATAAGCACTTCCCTGGCAAGGGCCTGAGTTCAATCCCCGGTTCCACCAAAAAAAAAAAAAAAAAAAACAACCAAAAACCAAAAACAGGAAAATAAGAAAAAGTCTAAAGACGGGGAACAGACTGACATACCCAGCTCTGCGCCTTAGTTTCCTCTGAAGTCGGGGAGACGGTGATCGAGGGTGCACAGGTGGGGGCAGGGATCCCTCCTGGCCCCCAGTGACCCCGCGGCGCCTGGCTTCTGAGTTCCAGGCAGCAAGAACAAGTCGGTGGAGCTGGAGGACGTGAAGTTCCACCAGTGCGTGCGGCTGTCGCGCTTCGACAATGACCGCACCATCTCCTTCATCCCGCCCGACGGCGACTTCGAGCTCATGTCCTACCGGCTCAGCACGCAGGTGCGGCAGGCTGGAGGGGCGCGGGACGGGCCGAGGGTCTCCAGGGCCCCCGAGCACTGTCCCTGTCGTCTGTCTGCAGGTCAAGCCGCTCATCTGGATTGAGTCTGTCATTGAGAAGTTCTCTCACAGCCGGGTGGAGATCATGGTTAAGGTGCGGAGGTGCTGATTGCCCACCAGCGCCCCCTCCTCTAGCCCTCCGGGGCTCCCTGGGTGGCCTTCACATGGGGTTGGCACACATGACCTCAGGACCTTTGCACCTGCCACTCTGTTTGCTCCAATGCTCTGCTTCTCTCTCTCTCTCTCTCTCTCTCTCTCTCTCTCTCTCTCTCTCTCTCTCTCTCTCTCCCCGCATAGTTGCTCTGTGTAGCCCAGGCTGACCTGGAAAGAACGACTTTCCTGCCTCAGCCTTCCACATGGTGGCAGCTTGTGCGTGAATTCCTCATGCCCACACTCTCTCCCTTTCAGGCCAAGGGGCAGTTTAAGAAGCAGTCTGTGGCCAACGGTGTGGAGATTTCTGTGCCTGTCCCCAGTGATGCCGACTCCCCACGCTTTAAGACCAGTGTGGGCAGCGCCAAGTACGTGCCCGAGAAGAATGTCGTCATCTGGAGCATTAAATCCTTCCCGGTGCGTGCTGGGGATGGCGGGGACTTTCAGGGAAGGCACAGCATGGCTCTGGACTCTGAGCATGTGACACTGTGGAGGGGCAGATAACTTCTGGAAACTGATTTGGAGTTCAAATTCTCACTCTTGCCTTTTTTTTTTTTTTTTTTTAATGGTGGAACTGGGGATTGAGCTCAGGCCCTTGTGCTTGGCAGGGAAGCACTTATTCTACTGAACCATCTCCCCAGCCCCTCTTTCTTTCTATTTCCTTCCTTCCTTCTTGCCTGCCTGCCTGCCTCCCTCCCTTTCTCCTGCTCCTTGCTTTTCTCTCTTTTTAGTGTTTTTGAGAAAGGGTCTTGCTAAGTTTCCCAGGTTGGCCTCAAACTTTGCCTAGTCTCCTCTCTCTCTGTCCTTCTTTCCCTCCCTCCCTCCTTCCCCCTCTTTCTTCCCCCCACTCACTCACATACACACACACCCCTTTCAGGGTTACTTACTAACACTGTTCCCAGCCACTAAAGATAGGCTGTTTCTTTCCCATCACTGGGTGGGCTGGGGGTTCAGGTTCTGAGGATTGGAGAAAGTGATCCCCAGACCCTCCCCCCATCTGCAATCGGAGGTGTCTCCTTCATGTCCTTGCCTATAGCCTTAACTGTTCACATCTGTGTAGTAGGTCTGCATGGAGCAGACCCTGGGGTGAGCTGGGTGGGTTGGGCCCCCCATAGTCTCATGTCCCTATGTCTCCTCAGGGGGGCAAGGAGTACCTGATGCGGGCCCACTTTGGCCTTCCCAGTGTGGAAAAGGAGGAGATGGAGGGCCGGCCCCCCATTGGGGTCAGGTTTGAGATCCCCTACTTTACCGTCTCTGGCATCCAGGTGAGGGGTGTGGGCTGTTTTCTCTGCCTCTGCTCAAGTTGCCTTTGTTCCCTGGCTGTGTCACCACCCCTAAGCAGCATCCCACCCTAGGTCTCCCTGCCTTAGTCTTTGTCCTGTGCCACTGTGTCCCTCCGAGCTGTGCTGCACATCCCCCCTGGCCCAGCCCGCCTCCCTCCCAGGCCAGGTCGCCTCTCTGCCTCTTCCACCCCAGGTGCGCTATATGAAGATCATTGAGAAGAGCGGCTACCAGGCCCTGCCCTGGGTGCGCTACATCACGCAGAGTGGAGGTCAGGGCTTGACTCTGGGACACGGTTGGGAGGTGGGAGGTGGGCTGGGGGCTCAGCTCTGATCACGTTCTGGGCAGGACAACTCTGAGACCGTCCTTGTCACATGCCTTGAGTCCCAGTTTCCACAACTGTAAAGTGGGATCCATGACAAGCTGCAGGGTGGTCCCAAGGCTTGGATAAAAGTCTGGATGCAGCCAGGCATGGTGGTGCATAGCTCTGACCCCAGCACCTGGAAAACAGGAGAATCGCCTGGAATTTAAGGCCCTCCTAGGTTACAGAGCCAGTCTGAAAAACACAGCAAGACCCTGTCTTCAAAAATCTAAAAAACAAGCACTTGCCTGACAAGCACAAAGGTCAATCCCCTGTTTCGCAAAAAAAAAAAAAAAAAAAAAAAAAAAAAAAAAAAAAAAAAAAAAAAAAAAAAAAAAAAAAATCCAAAAAACAACCAACCTTGCCCCCCAAGTCTGGGTTTATAGCATCCTCACTTGTTGCCTAGAAACCAGCTTGTTGCCAAGGTTATGGTAGCCGAGTGTAACTTCAAGGTAAGGGCTGTTTTGGGTACTTGGGATTAAACCCAGGGCCTTTGCACTAAGTTACATCCTTGACCCCCCCCCCTTTGTTTTTGTTTTTTTTTGTAGAGCCTGGATTGAACTCAGGCCCTTACACTTGCCCGGCAAGCGCTTATTCTACTGAGCCATCTCCCCGGCTCCTTCCCTTACATTTTTTAAAAATTTATTTTTAGGAGGATAGTGTGGACTATGCAGTTAGACTGGCCTCCAACTCACAGTGACCCTTCAGCCTCAGTCCAAGCACTAGAGTCCCTGGTACATGCCACTACACCCAGTTGAACTTTGTTAGATGCTCCCAGGGATCAGTATGGTGGCAGAGGCAAGGGGTGGATTTGGTGTATGGGGAGGCTCTTTTTCTCCCCCCCTTTTCTTAATGCTGAAGTGGTCCCTGCTCCTTGATTTCTCCTCTAGATTACCAACTTCGGACCAGCTAGAAAGGACCAGGAGCAGGCCTGGAACATGGACGTCTCTCTCCCCAGTCTGCAGAGTGTAGTGAAGGGGAGGGCAGGGCGACTCTGTGTGTGTGTGTGTGTGTGTGTGTGTGTGTGTGTGTGTTTCTGCACTGTGCGTCCGTTTGGGCAATTACCCCTTCTTCCGTCACTGACCCCTTCCTCTGGTCTTCTTTCTCCTGGGCTGGACAGATAGTCTCTGGCTGTCTTGCTCTTGGGGCTACCCACCCCATTTTATATGAAGAAATATGAGGGGCTTGAGGCCCCTTGCAAGTGCCTTCCTTCAGTGACTGCCTTAGCCGGGCCCAGGCCTTCCTTCTTCAGGGCAACAGAGCCTGCCCATTTTTGGGCCTCAGTAAAACGATGAATCTGGAGACTTTGACTGTGTTCTTGGCTAGGGCCGGGGTCCTCCATACGGGGTCGTCCCCAGAGCTGGGGTGATTTATTTATTTTGTCTTTTTGAGACTGGGTCTCACTATGCAGTTTAGGCTAGCCTTAAGCTCACTTTGTAGCTCAGGCTGGTCTCGAACTCACAACAATCCTCCTGCCTCAGCCTCCCTAGTGCTGGGATTACAGGCCTGTGCCACCACGCCCGGCTAACTCCTCTGCTTAAAATCCTCCCTCCTGCGTTCGCATCCAGTGAAGTCAGTCACCGCAGCTGACTGGCCCAGGATCGAACTCCATCGAACCCCCAAACCTCCTTTGGAGGTACCCTTCTCAATCGTACCAGGCTCACTGCTACCATAGGGCTTTTGCATATGCCACAGTGTGTGCTTTCCTTCCCAGATATGCACAGGCTCCCTCTCTCCCCTTCAGATCTCAGATGCCACCTCTTCTGGGAGGACTTTATCAATGGCCTTGCTTTCCCAAGGCACTGTTACCTGCCCTACCAGCCCTGTAGCCTTTCAATGGTTTAGGTTTTTATTCCTCTTCCCCAGGCTTTGCAGTCGGGCGCCCCCCGGCGGCGCTCCGTAAGATTTGCATGAAGCCGGGTAACCACCTGCCGCTCCAGGCTGCCGCATCCCGCATCCGCGTGGCGCTCTGCGTTCAGCATTTTGCCTCCCCACAGTCCGAGCTTCATTTCTTTTTTTTCTCGCCAGAGTCAGAGTTCGAACCCTGTACTATGCATCTCCACTTCCTATTTCTGTGGCGCTTATCGCCATCTAACTGACCTTGCCATTTGGATGTGCGCTCCTGAGAGTCCTGGACGCTTCTGGGGCATAAGGGAGAAGAACTACAACGCGCATGATGCTGGGCGCATCCTAAGGGCTAATAAAAGCTCCTAGAGCGAATGAATAACTGAGAGGCCCAACGCCGTCCCCTTTCTGCAGGAGACGCCAAAGTCCCAGAGTAGCCTGCTCTACCCCGTTGCCTGACCTTTCTCCCGCGGGTCAGTTAAACCTTTTCTGTTTCCCGCCCACCAGACGGGTTTGAAAACCGAAAACCCCGCCATTGCGGATGATCCGCCGGTGGCCGCGTTCTGTCCAATTAGGAGCGGCAACGCCCACAAGAGCGATAGAAACCACCTCAGCAACGCGCACCCATTGGCTGGTGCCCAGTTTGTGGGCGGAGTAATGTAGGGTCGCTCGCTGGGCAGCTAGGGACCGCTACAATGTGGCAGGGTTTGTAAGAAAACAAATCGGGGGCGTGGCCGCAAGCGCGCTGACCCCGCCCCCTGGAGGCTGGCTTCCAGGCGGCGGCGGCGCAAGCTCAGAACAGACCCCGCCCGTGGAGGAGGAGGGAGGGTGAGTCCGCGGAGACCCGGCCCCCAAGGGGCGGGTGACGGGCAGGGCCTGGCCTGCGACGGACGGTTGGGCGGCCGCTCTCCCAGCTGGCCTAGGTGACAGGAGGAGGAGCCGGCTGTGAAGGCGCAGGTCGCGGGGCGATTGGGGTCGCAGCGGAGCGCGGGCTAGGCCGAGCAGAGGAGGGCGGCTCGGGCCGGGCCCCCTGTACGCGCTGACCGCTCCTGCGCGGGCCCGGGACTCCGCAGGCCACCTGCGTCACCATGCTGCTGGAGGAGGTCCGCGCCGGCGACCGGCTGAGTGGGGCTGCGGCCCGCGGGGACGTGCAGGAGGTACGCCACCTGCTGCACCGCGAGCTCGTGCACCCGGACGCCTTGAACCGCTTCGGCAAGACGGCACTGCAGGTGAGCGGGCGCGCCCGGCACCTGCCTCGGCCCCCGGGCCGGCACCCTGGGCGCCGGGCCTCCTCCTCGGGGTCTCCTGTGGTCCCTCAAGGCCCTCAAGGCGGGGTGGTGATGGGGAGGCCGATGGGGGAGGGGAGCGCTGCTTTTCGTCCTCCGCAGATTCTCGTTCTCTGCCTTGGGGAATTCATTTTCCTGGCCAAGGTTCGGATAACCCCCCCCGCCCCCCGTTGGTAAGATTTTTAAGGCGACGGGGAGAGGGAGGGCTCGATTTTCTGGGTCCCATTTTCGCAAGGACAGCTCCCAGGGGAATTCTGTTTTCTCTCTCTCTCTCTCTCTCTCTCTCTCTCTCTCTCTCTCTCTCTCTCTCTCTCTCTCTCTCTCTCTCTCTGTCTCTCTCTCTCTCTCTGTCTCTCTCTCTCTCTCTGTCTCTCTCTCTCTCTAAGGGACATTCCTCTCCACCTCAGGGAAGACCCCAATTTCTGGGCTAACGAGTTCCATGGGGGAAGTTGTCATTCCTGGGGGTTGTGCAGATTCTCGGTATCTTCTAAGGGCCCCAGTGATTGGAAAAGTGTCTTATGCTATTTGGCCCCTGTTTCTGGACGAGTGAGCTTCACAGGGGAGGGGTGGGCAGGTATTCTAAGGAGCACCTCCTTAGATACTGGAAGGAATTTTTCTGGGGAGAAAGGAATTTCCAATTCCCCAAACGTCTCCTGTTCGGGGAGAGGACAGTCAGGTTCTTTGGGGGGCAGCTCTCAGTCTGAGGGGGCTCATATTCTAGGATGGCATTCAGATTACGTCCTGGTGGTTCCCCATATCTGGGACTAAGGAAGGGTTCGATTCCTTGAAAGTTTTCATAGGAGTTATTTTCTGGGTTAGAGTTTTTGGTTTTTTTTTTTTTTTTTTTTTTTTTTGTCTTTTTGAGACAGGGTCTCACTATGCAGTTCAGGCTGGCCTTAAACTCACTTTGTAGCTCAGGCTGGTCTCGAACTCACAACAATCCTCCTGCCTCAGCCTCCCGTGGGTTAGAGTTTTGAAGTAATTTTAAAGGAGTGACCAGTTTCTGGGAGATTGCTAGGCCAAAGCTTGTTCGCTCAGCTCTGTAGTGGCCTAACAGGGGCACCTGTTCCCTGGGTGTCCCCAAAGGTGACCCCATCCCAGTAGATCCCTCTTTTTGGAGACCCTTGCTTCTCCAGTGAACTCTTTCTTGGCCCCCTCTTCTTGGGACTCGCTGACCCTCTGTGCCTACTTAGGTGATGATGTTTGGCAGCCTTGCCATTGCCCGGGAGCTCCTGAAACAAGGTGCCAATCCCAATGTCCAGGATGCCTCCGGCACCAGTCCCCTTCACGACGCAGCCCGCACTGGATTTCTAGACACCCTGAAGATCCTCGTGGAACACGGCGCTGATGTCAATGCACCGGATGCCAATGGGGCGCTGCCCATCCACCTGGCAGTGCGGGAGGGCCACGCTGCGGTGGTCAGCTTCCTAGCTCCAGAGTCTGACCTCCATCACAGGGACGCCGCGGGGCTCACACCCCTGGAGCTGGCACAACAGAGGGGGTCTCAGGATCTCATGGACATCCTGCAGGGGCACAAGGTGATCCCACTGTGACACAGGGACACCTACTACAGCCAGAGAACCCTGTGGGTTTGTCAGAAGAGGAGGGAAGAAACTTCTCTCTTTGCTGCTCCTGCCTACTGGAGAAGGGAGGAGAACCAGTTTGTGGCTTATTGGTGTTGATTTCTGGAGTGTGTGTGTTTGGGGGACATTTCTCATTTGTTTTCTCACCATTTGGTGTGTTGGACAGAGAAGGAATCCTGTAGACAACAGCCACCTAAACGGTTTAGTTTCTTCAGCATCCCAGGCTCCTGGGGCCGCAGAAGAGACCCAAGGGCGGAGGGTTTAAAGCCCCAGCCGCAGAATGAGGTCGTCACCACCAGGGCTTCTGGAACCTGGTGTCCTTAGCCGGCTGTGCTCAGAGTCCTGAAGTGTGTGCCCTGCTTTGGGCATGGGGGGGGGGGGGGGGGAGCGTTTCGATTAATCAAAGGGTAACATGAGTTCATTCATATTTTGTTGGAAGCTTGTTTTCCGATCTCTTGTACAGCATTGAAGAAAAAGATTCTATTTATTAAGCTTTATGGAAATTGTGTGTGTGATAATTTAATGTTTTTACCCATTAAATTAAGACTTACATATGTTCACAGTGCAAATGGCTTCTTATTTGTGAGTATGGCATGAGACATCAGGCATCTTCGACCCCGGGGGTCGAAGATTGTGGGTGCTATGGGGGGAGGCGACAGACTGGCCATTCCCAGGGCACAGGGCCAGTAAGCTGGGTGGGGCAGCGGTTGGCTTTGTCGGAACGGAAGGGAGGCAGGAAACCGCGAGTGGAGAAAGGGCCCCCAGATGTCAGCTGTGTGCCGTGAGCCCCGAGGGTGGAGACGGTGGGCGGTGGCCGCGGCCTTCCCCGCAGGGGCGTGTCCAATGAGCGGGGACTTGGGTTACAAGGGAGCGCAATCCCGGAAGGGCCAGGGGTGGGGTTAAGCTACTCTCTAGCGTCCTGGCCCCTTTTAAAACCCGAGCTGGGCGGGACTGGGGAAAGCTCCGCCTATCGGTGGGCGGTCCCTATCGCGCGCATGCGCAGTCAACGTCAGTCGCCATGCCGGAACCGCGCGCGCCGTCTCCTCTGCGGGTGAACAAGGCTTTTGCGACGCGGTATGGCCGCTACCGGGAACGCGAGGAGCTGCAGCGGCGTAAGTGTGGGGCCCATGCGAGAAAATTGTGGTCAGAAAGTTAGAGGGGTATGATCTATCCCCCGAGTCTGACCCTGGTTAAATTATTTCTATGCCCTACAGTGAAGGACCGCTATGGGGACCGGGACGGCGGCGGCGACTCTAGCTCCGAGTCTGACTCCAGCGAGGAATACGTGGTGCGAATTCCCGTCCCGGTCCTGGACCTAGCCAGGAGTCCAAACCTCCCGACTCCACCTGCCGGCTCTCAAACCCCGAGCCCCGCCGTCTTTGCAGCGTTTGACCATCCCCTTATCCCTCCTTCGCCGGCTAGTCCTTCCTATGACACATGTCCTCCCTCCACCTGATCCCCACATCGTCAGGGCCATCAGTCCCTGATGCACGCTGTCTCTGTCATCTGTTCCCACCCAGGTAGTTCTCACCTCCCTTCTGAGGTTTGTTTCTACCTCTTTTCCTGCTCTAGGAATTTGACCCCAAGCAGGAGCGCGACTTTTACAGGACACTGTCCTTGTTGAAAAAGAAAGATCCCCGCATTTATCAGAAAGATGCTACCTTCTATCAGAGAACAGGTACGGTGGAGAGACCTTTTGCATTGCCCTAGCAGTTGTTTTATGGCAGAAGTGCTTAGCAAGCTCAGAGAGGTGGTGGTGGATGTCTACAATCCCAGTACTTAGGAGGCTGAGGCAAGATAATCATTGTAAATTCAGGGTTACTCAGGGCGATATAGTGAAACCCTGTCTCAAAAAATGGTGTTTAGGGGCTTAGGGGCCGGGGAGATGGCTCAGTGGAATAAGCGCTTCCCTCGCCAGCACAAGGGCCTGAGTTCAGTCCCCGGTTCCTAAAAAAAAAAAAAAAAAAAAAAAAAAAATGGTGCTTTAACAATCCCTGCATGGCTGGGCACACTTGTGATCTGGACTTTGTCTGACACAAGAGGAACTCAAGTTCAAGACCAGCAATTTAGCAAGATTGCATCTCAGAATAAAAGTGGCGGGGCTGAGGATGGGCCTCAAGTGTGGCCTGAAGCTTAAGGTTCGGGCTGAAGGGTTCCAGCAGCCAGCTCCTCCTCATCTTGCAGCAGGGTGGTGGTCAGTGGGATAGGGGTCCTCTGCCTGGCCCTGCCCCTCCTGTGTCTCCACCAGGGCACTCAGGGAGCTGTGGATGATGGTAGCTGTGTCCTTCTGGGTCCACAGAATCATCCTTATCTTCAGAGAGCGAGCAGGAACCGGCAGCCTCTAAGAAGCAGAAGAAAGTACAGCCTATGTACTTGAAAGACTATGAGAGGAAGGTCATCTTGGAGAAGGGCGGGTGAGGAAGAGCCCAGCACGTGCAGGGTGGGGCGGGAGTACAGTAGAAGAAGCCCACAGAATTGAGGGACCTCTGAGAGCAGGAACCTCACTGGCCCCATACACATTCCCATGGGTGCCCTAGAGACCTGTAACAGCTCCCCACCTCATGGTTCCGGAAGCCACAGAGAGTGTACAGATAGCTTCCTCCTGAGAACCCCAGTGTACGTTGGAAATGGATTTAATTCCCGATAAACTCATTCTAAAGTCAAGCTATTGTAGGTTGAGCTACTGTCCTCTAAAGCCTCCCTCTTGCTCCACACAGCAAATATGTCGATGAGGAGAACTCAGATGGGGAGAGCTCTGACCAGAGATTCCAGGTGGGTGGGAGAGAGGTTGGGGGGGGGCTCCAGGATCTTGGGATGGTCTGAGGCCCATGTCATTCCTTCGTCCACAGCAAACCTCGTCACAGAGTTATGTGGAAGAACAGAAGCAGCTCCGGGAGAGGTGAGCCTGGCTGGGAAGCAGCTTTGGGGCAGGAGTTGAGCTGGAGCTGAGATCAGCTCCCTTGTCTGTTAAGTAGGGTTATTGCTGTCACAGCACAACAGGGCATGGTCATGTGTTTCAGGAGGCTGAGATAGGAGGCTCAGAAGTTCAGGTCTCACCTGGGCAGCTTAGCAAGACTCAGTCTTAAGATAAAAAAGGCTGGGAGGTATTGGGTTCCATCTCTAGTACCAAGAAAACAAAAATGAAAAGCAAATAATGTTGTGGTGATTCTCCAGTCTCTTGTGAGGGCAGCTCCATAAACAGAGTTCATCTTGGCCACTGGCAACACCAGCCTAAGGGCCCTGAGGGTTTTTTTTTGTCATGGCAGCTTCCGGGCATTCATGGAGGACAGTGAGTCAGAGGACAGTGCCGGAGAGGGTGGCTCAGGCTTGCTGCAAAAGCACAGGAAGACCCAGGAGGAGCAGGTGGGCACTGGGCTGGGCCGGACCCAGGGTTGGGTGTGGGGGCCAAGATCCCCAGACCTGAGTCCTGGCCTTCTCCAGGCCCAGGAGGACACTGACTACGTGGAGTGGCTGAAAGGACAGAAAGAGATTCAGAACCCTGAGTCACTGAAGGAATTGGTGAGTTCTCCCAAGAAGTCTTCGATGTCTGTCTAAGTGCTTACTGTGTTTTCATTCATTCCCAGAAAGTGACCTGTCTGCCAGGTGTGGTGGCACATGCCTGTAATCCCAGCACTTGGGAGGCTGAGGCAGGAGGATTGTTGTGAGTTCAAGACCAGCCTGAGCTACAAAGTAAGCTTAAGGCCAGCCTGAACTGCATAGTGAGACCCTGTCTCAAAAAGACAAAAAAAAAAAAAAAAAAAAAAAAAAAAAAAAGAAAGTGACCTGTCTGTAACTCCAGCACTTGAGAGGCTGAGGCAGGAGTATCTTGAACTTAAGGCTGTCTGGCTGGCTATGAAGCTAAATGCATTTGGTGGTCACACCTACCCTCCTTCCCCGTCTCTGTTCATGACCTGAGTCCTGTCACCCCCTCACCTCTTTAGTTGCACCTCAAAGAATATTGGGAGAACCCAGACTTGGATGAAGGGGAGCAGTTCCTGCGTGACTATATCCTTAACAAGCGTTACGAAGAGGAGGATGATGAGGAGGAGGAAGAGGAAGAAGGGTGAGCATTGTTCCCCTGCGGCCATACTTCTGGTGCTCATTGGTACAGGCCATACTAGTAGGCCCAAGCTAGAAACTGATTCAGTTTCCCTCTTTATAAAATGAGCAGCATCACTTGGATTCTTATGGGATTAAATGAGTACACAGAGGGGTCAGTAATGCATGCCCATAAGCTCAGTACTCTGGGAGGCTGAGGCAGGAGGGTTGAAATCTTAAATTTGAGCCCAACTTGGGCAACTTTATAATGTCCTGTCTCAAATATAAAAAGTCAAAAAATAAAGAAGTAAAAAGGAGCTAGAACTGGGTGTGGTGGTGCGCACCTGTCATCCCAGCACTCAGGAGACTGAGATAGGAGGATCTCTTAGGAGTTTGATGCCAACCTAGACTACATAGTGAGATCAGAGATCCTGCCTCAGACTGCAAAGGTCCTGGGTTCCATCCCTGGTATTGCCCCCACGGAAGAAAAATTCTTATGCTCAGTACCCAGCTAGTCAGATGAGTAGCCTGAGCGCTGCACCCCAGCAACCCTGTCTTTTCCTCCAGGGTCCCTGGTCCCCCAGTCCAGCTGGCCGTTGAAGACTCCTCAGATGAGGGAGAGCTGTTCCTGAAGAAGCAGGAAGACTTTGAGCACAAGTACAACTTCCGCTTTGAGGAACCAGATGCGGCCTCGGTGTGTGGCCTCAGCTGGGGCAGGGAAGACCGGCACCCCAGGGTCCAGGCCTGCAGAGTCTTGGGTGATCTCGGCCCTTCTGTCTCCCTCCTGCCCCCAGGTCAAGACTTACCCACGCAGCATTGCGTCCTCTGTGCGCCGGCGAGATGAGCGCAGGAAGGAGAAGAGGGAGGAGATCAGGGAGCGCAAGAAGAGGGTAAGTTTTGGGGTCCTGCAGGTGGGGGGACCCCCAGCCTGCTAGGGAAACTCAGGGTCTCCTCTCTGCACACAGGAGAAGGCCAAGAAGAGGGAGGAGCTGAAGCAGCTGAAGAACCTGAAGAGGAAGGAGATCCTGGCTAAGCTGGAGAAGCTGCGGCAGGTCACAGGCAATGAGACGCTGGGCCTAGAGGAGCAGGACCTTGAGGGTGACTTTGACCCTGCCCAGCACGAGCAGCTGATGCAGGTGCAGCCCTGGGGAATCAGCTGTCCTATGGGGTCACTTTGGGCTGTGTGGCCTGAGACAAGTGACTCAACCCCTCTGAGCTACTTTCCTTGCTTCTACAGTGGGCTCAGAGCAGTAGCTAAAGGGGTATGGTAAGGCTAAAGGGGGAGGAAGTCACAGAAAAGGATACTTGGTAAGTGCTGAAGGAATAAAGGGTCCTTCCCCTGTAATGGGGTTTTCATCCTGCTAGTAGAAAATATTGTCAAGCAAGGCTGGGCATGGTGGCCCATACTTCTAATTGCAGTGTTTGGTAGGCTGAGGCAGGAGTATCACTAAGGCCAGCCCAGGGAGCCTAGTGAGACCCTGTCTCACAGAACAAAAAGAAGTTTTTAAAATGTGCATTTGAGGGACTGGGGAGATGGCTCAGTAGAATAAGTGCTTCCCTGGCAAGGGCAAGGACCTCGAGGTTCTGCCCCTCCCCTCCAAAATGTGTATTTGATACTGGGCATAGTGTTGCACACCTGTTTATCCTAGCACTCGGGAGGCTGAACAATACGATTGTCATGAGTTTGAGGCCACCCTGGGTTACACAATGAATTCAAGGTCTAGCTGAACTGCACAGAGAGACCCCGTTTCAAAACCAAAAAAAAAAAAAAATCCAAATTATGCATTCAAGTGTGGGGAGTCCAGCTCTGGCAGAGCGCTTGCCACACCTGCATGAGGTCCTGCAGGGCACTGGGGAGCTATGCAAGGTTCAGGAGTGACGCTGTCAGGGGTTCGCGAGGTGTGGGTGGCCCAGCTCTGACCCCCAGCCCCACCTGCAGAAGTGCTTGGGCGATGACTTCTATGGTGCTGTGGAGGAGGAGAAGCCACAGTTTGAGGAAGAGGATGGCCTTGAAGGTGACAGCCGTGGCACAGGAGGCTGGGGGTGGGGGTGCTGCATGGGGTCCCACGCTGACCCTGTCTGTCCCCTCGACCCAGAGGACTGGAACTGGGACATGTGGGGTGGTCCCGAGCAGGACAGCACGTGGAGCCAGCAGGAGCCACATTGTGAAGACCCCGACTTCAACGTAGGTGCCACAGGTGGGGTAGGGGATGCCTGGGGCCCTGGGGCCACGTTGCAGACTGACCCAACCTGCTGTCCTGAAGATGGATGCTGACTATGACCCCAGCCAGCCCCGGAAGAAGCGGCGTGAGGCCCCCTCCACAGGCAAGAAGAAGCGCAAGTCTCCCTTCGCTGAGGCTGTGGGCCAGGAAAAGCCTGTGTTCGAGCCTGGTGAGGTGTGGGCTGCAAGGGTGCTGGGGCCTGCTGGGTCTGCATGCCTGGTAGTCTGACTCCCTGCACCCCACGTAGGGGAAAAGACCTTTGAAGAGTACTTGGATGAGTACTACCAGCTGGACTACGAGGACATCATCGATGACTTGCCCTGTCGCTTCAAGTACCGCAGAGTGATGCCCTGTGACTTCGGACTCAGCACTGAGGAGGTTGGGCCCTCAGGTGGATGGGGACACTTGAGTCCAGAGATGCCACAAAACTCTGACCTGTTTCCTTATTACAAAAGTGATAGCCAGGTGTGTGGCAAATGCCTTAATCTGAGCACTTACCTGTAATCCCAGCACTCTGGGAGGCTGAGGCAAGAAGATTACTGAGTTCAAGGCCAGCCTGAGCTGCATAGTGAGACCCTGTCTCAAAAAAGTGATAGTGATATACTAGTATTGGAAGCTGATGCAGGAGGATCCTGAGTTCAGTTCCTGTTAATAAACCAATGTAATACTTGGGGTGTAGCTCAGTGGCAGAGTGATTGCTATGCATGTAAAGGCCCGGTTCCATGTGCCCATAAATACTACTTTTGGGTTTCTTTTGTCATTTTTTCACCAAGTTGTTCAGGCTGTTTTTTTTTTTTTTTTTTTTTTTTTTAACGGAACTGGGGATTGATCTCAGACCCTTGTGCTTGCCAATGAAGTGCTTATTCCACTGAGCCATCTCCCCAGCCCGAGGTTGTTCTTGAACATACCATCCTCCTATGTGACCTCCCAAGTAGCTGGGACTTCAAATTTTTTGTGTTTTTGAGATAGGTTCTTACAGTGCAGTTTAGGCTGACCTTAAGCTTCTATAGAGTCCAGGTTAGTCCCAAACTCAGTGGTCCTCCTGCCTCAGCTTTCTGAGAGCTGGGGTTAAAACGGTATATACCACCCCAACCTTTGAGTATTTTTTTGTTGTTGCTTTTGCATTTTCTATCACCATATCACAACCTCAGCCACTCTAAATAACTAATTTCACTATTGTCAGCAGCAGAGTGGGCATCAAGTATTGCTGGGAGCAAAAAAAAAAAAAAAAGAAAGAAAAATGGGCTGGGGAGATGGCTCAGTGGAATAAGTGCTTCCCTGGCAAGCACAAGGGCCTCAGTTCAATCCCAGGTTCAGCCAAAAAAAAAAAAAAAAAAGAGTTGCTGGTAGCTGCATCTAGTGGCACACACTTGTCTTAGCTCTTGGGGAGGTTGAGGCAGGAGAATCTCTTTGAGTTCAAGGTCAGCCTGGACTCCATAGTGAGACCCTGTGTCAAAACAACACCAAACAAGTGAATGAATACAAGATCCCTACTCTGTCTTGAGGCTCTGAGGACAGTGGTGGCTGGCAGCCCCTTGGGCCTGACAGATCCGAGATGAGCCAGCTTCCTAGCCCTGTGAATTAGGGAATTAACATCATCACCCTAGCCCCCGCCCCATTCCCCCACCAAGACCTAAGAGACCTGTGCAGAAATCATTCCTCCCACGATTGTGGCCCTGGGTGGCACCAGGGTGGCTCTGTGCTGATGGAGGAGACACAGGTTTGGTGCCCCCACCTTCCCTGCAGATCCTGGCTGCTGATGACAAGGAGCTGAACCGCTGGTGCTCCCTGAAGAAGACCTGCATGTACAGGTGACGGGCCTGGGACAGGAGGGGCGGGGAGCTGGAGCCATGTGTCCCCAGAGCATCTGGTCACAGGTGGCCCCCGCACCTGCAGGTCAGAGCAGGAGGAACTGCAGGACAAGCGGGCCTACAGCCAGAAGGCCCGGAACACCCGGAAGAAGCAGCAGATCTTCCAGTCACTCTGCCCAGAGGAGTAAGCACCCCTGGGAATGGGACTTAGCCCTCTTAAGCCTGGGGTTTCCTTTCTTGTTTTTTTTTTTTTTTTAGTTGAACTGAGAATTGAATTCAGGCCCTTGCGCTTGTCAGGGCAGTGCTTATTTCCACTGAGCCATCTCCCCAAAGCCCAGGGTTTCCTTTCCCATCTGGGCCTCAGCTGTGGCCAACTAAGACACTATAACCCTCTCCTTTATACAGTGGAGTTATACGTTTGTGCCTCATATCTCATGAGGTTATTCAAGATTGAGTTAATTCATCTGAGTGCATAAAAACCAAACAGGCATGCTTAGGGACCAGGGTTCAATCCCAGGCACCACATCCTGTCCCCAGGTGGGCTGAGCTGGCCACTGAGTCCAGGTGTGGTGGCGCATGCCTGTAATCCCAGCACTGAAGAGACTGCAGGAGGATCACTATGAGTCCAAGCTGTATAGTGAAACCGTGTACAAATAACAAATAGGAACGCTGGGCATGTTGGCCAATGCCTGTGATCTCAGTACTGGTTAGGCTTGGGCACAAAGATTCTGACTTCAAGGCCAGTCTGAAGTACATGGCAAAAGACCTCGCCTCAATAAAACTGCAAACATGCAGAAGAGACTGCATGCTTAGTGTGTGCAAAGCCTAGGGTCCAAACCCAGTATCAAAAAAAAAAAAAAAAAAGCCCTGTAGGTACAACAGCTGTTGCAATGATCATTCGCTTTATCTGTATAGCAAAAGTAACAGAAGCCCAGAGCTGATTGAAGCTAAAAATTGTGTTGAGTTTGGTATAGCACAATTACCAGAATTGATATTAGTCTGCCCTTGGGTCTGAAGGAAGAAAACTTGGGTTATCAGACCCTGGTCTGCACCCGTGCGGGCCCTGGTTGCCACTCCTTCATCCATCCCTCATCTAGGTGGGACATGTGTGTGCTCAGCCTGACTGGCCTTGCCTGAACCCCAACCTTTCACCCCTAGGATGGAGATAGCTACAGAAGCCACTGGGGAGCCACAGGGAAACCAAGCTGGCCCACAGGAGCAGCTGCTGGCACCCAAAAGAAGCCACGGGGAGCACCCCCAGCCCGAGAGCCCCCCTGCACAGGAAGAGCAGGCTCCCACTTCACCCTCCAAGATGCCAGCCCCCCATAAATGGAGGAGGGGCAAGAAGGCTCGGCTGCTGGGCCCCACAGTGACACTTGGTGGCCATGAGTTCAGCCGGCAGAGACTACAGGCATTTGGTCTGAACCCCAAAAGGCTACACTTCCGCCAGCTGGGCCGGCAGCGCAGGAAACAGCAGGGACCCAAGAGTTGTCCCTGAGGACAGGATGGCAGGGCTTGCGGATCTCCAGGTTCCTGAGGGCAGCTGCACTGGCAACTGCAATCTCCTTCTACCTGTACGTCACTGATTGTGTAGAACCTCAGGTTGGTCTGGACAAGAGAAACAGGCCCACAAGAACCATCCCCTGGAGATACCCCACAGCCAGGCAAATTCAACAGCTTTATTAGCCCCTGGTACAGACAACTCCCCAGACGGGCCTGGGGACAGTGAAGGGCACGACCGGTCCAGTGCAAACTACAGTACGTTGAGTCAGGCCCTGAGTGGGTGCCCGGGTGTCCTCCTCACTCCCTGCCTTGTGAGGGGGCCCAGGAGGTTGCATCTGGGGGATGGCAGCCTCCAGCTGAGACTAGACTGGTCTCTTCTGGGTGATGGAGAGGTAGGGAACCAGAAGCCCTGGCATCTCTGGCATTGAGCCGCCCCCACCACACACACCAAGGTGACATAAATAAAAAATAAATAGTCTCACGTCTTTCCCCCATTCCCTCCATTATAAAAATACGAAGTCCTCGGAGCTTGGCCGCTTGGCCTTGAGGAGGCATCCAGTGCGAGGGAGCCGCAGTGTGGTTGCCTGAGGAAGCTGGGAACAGAGGTCATCCAGGCTGTGGTCCTGAGCATGGCCCTCGGCCAGAGTGAACATGGGGTAGCGCTCTGTGGCTGAGGAGGAGCCAAGGATCTGCAGGGAGGCAGGAGGCTAGAGAGCGAACTCAGCTGGACCGGCCTATACATCCTACACATGCTGCCCAGGCCAGCCAATCAGCACCCTCCCTTGCTGTGATAGGCTCATCTGTGGGCATGTGACCTGACTCCATGGGAGATTTAAAAAAATTTTTTTTGCCAATTTTTTGCCCTTGTGTTTGCCAGGGAAGCGCTTATTCCACTGAGCCATCTCCCTGTTTCCTCATCGGAGATTTTTACTGTAGCTGCTGCATAGCTTCTGTAGCAATGAAAAAGGGACTGACAGTGCTGGGGACTGCCTCTCCCACCACCACCACCACCACCACCACCACCACCTCGCAGATAAATGGACAGGGCCTGTGAACCTGTGGATGCAGCTGTGCCTGAGGGGCTGCCCCAGGCCTTGTTATTTTTTATTTATTTATTTGGTGGAACAGGGGATTTAACTCAGGCCCTTGCGCTTACCACGGAAGCGCTTATTCCACTGAGCCATCTCTCCAGCCCCACGCCCAGGCTTTTAAATGATGCTCTATTTAGTTAATTAGCTACTTGCTGGGTAGGTAGCTCAGTGGCTTAAGCTCCTGCCTGGCAAACACAAGGTCCTGAGTTCAATCTCTGGTTCCAAGTAAAACAACAAAAAATGCACCCAAGACCTTCACATTGAGCTACATTCCCCATCCTGCAGCCACTAAATCTCAGGCTTAAAAGCTGGGTGTGGTGGCACAGGCCTGTGCTTGGGAGGCTGAGGCAGGGGGATTGTTGTGAGTTCAAGACCAGCCTTAGCTACAAAGGGAGCTTAAGGCCAGCCTGAACTGCATAGTGAGACCCTGTCTCAAAAAGACAAAAAAATAAATAAATCCCCAAGCTTGAGCTTGTGACCCTTGCACCTCAGCCTCCCTGTGTACTGTGGATGACAAGCCTGCACCCTTTTTGTGCCGAAGATCTGAGTGCAAAGCCCTCTGGCCCGCATGTGGACACCTAATGATTTCCAGACCACTGCACCCCCAGGCTGCTGACAGGCCTCTCCTCCATCCATTCCTTTCACTCACCCTGGTCAGCTCAGAACACAGCGTCTCAAACTCCTTCCTGTTTCCTGCGTAGAAGCCCACTGTGCAGCTTGGGTCCATCTTGGCGAAGGCCATCTTTCGGGGAGAGGTGCAGTGGAAAGACTGGGGTGGACAAAGAGGGGAACTGCAGGGGACTGACTCCTCCCTGTGCTCCCAAGCCCTGGCCCTGGGGACACTGCCGTACCTCTAGGGGGAAGTTGGCCTGACTGACGTCCACCGCAGGCTGGCAGTAGTGGGGGTCCAGGTAGAGCAGGAAGTCATCTACAGGGGGGCAGCCATAAGCAGGGGTGGGTGGTGACAGAGAGAGTGGGGAGGCAGTGCAGTGAGGCGGGGCCTACCCTGGTAGCCAATGAAGTACAGCGAGTGCCTCGGTTTGCCTCCCATGATGCCCAGACACAGTTCAGACCTTAGGAGCTCCTGCAGGGAGAAGGTAGAAACTGAGGCAGGTGGTATCAGCCACTCGACAAACATTAGAGATTGGTCTCACTAGGCTGTTTTCCAGCTGGCCTTGAACTCTCTATGGAGCCCAGCACAACCCTGAATTCCTGTGCTCCTTTAGCCTCTGCCTCAGCTTTTCAAGTACTAGACTTAGAGGTGTACGCCACCATGCTGATTCAGATTCCACTTAATTTTACTTTATTATGGTGCTGGGGATGGACCTCAGGGCCCTGCACGTATGTGGCAAGCTCACCACTGCGCTGTACCACAACCCTGGAAGTTGTAGTTTCCAATAAGAGTTCATGAAGCCTCACTGAGAGGTCATGGATGTTTCAGCAGAAACTGGATGGGAAATGCTGGGCCAAGGGCCTCTTGGGGAAAGTACAGTACATGCCAGGCCGAGGCAGGAGCTCCAGGAGGAGCAGGATGAGGACAGACCGAGCACACACCTACAGGGCGCGCTAAGCTCAGGGGAGTGAGGGGAGCCAGCGGCATGGTGGCAGCGTGGGAGGCCCAGCAGAGGACTCAACTCTGCCCTGAGTACAAAGCTACCCGAGGTTTCCCAGCCCTTGGGTCATGGTCTCCCCCACCTGGAGCACTTCTGCTCCAGTGCCGCCCACTTTGGCTTTTTCTACAGTGGGACTTTCCAAGGCCCTTTGGGAGGTGGATTCCTGCCCTTTAGACACCAGGTTCAAAGGCGCAATTCTTGTCTGTGGTTTGCTGAGACAGGTCTTCCCTCATGTGACATAGCCCAGGTTGACCTTGAACTCAAAATCCTCTGCTTCAGTCTTAGTGCTAGGGTTACACGGGTGTCAATTTTTATTTTTATTTATTTTATTTACTGTTTTTAGGACAGGGTGTACAGGGTCTCACTTCATAGATGGTCTCATGATGATCCACCTGTTTACAACCTCCCAAATGCTGGGATTAGAGGTGCACAACCACACCCAGTCTCAATAGCTGTCTTGTGGAGGGGGCAGAATGAACCAGGGATTGAACTCAGGCCCTTGTGCTTGCCAGGCAAGCGCTTATTCTACTGAGCTACTTCCCCAGCCCCTCCACTCAACTATTTGGCTGGCCCTAATTTTTATATTTAAAGCAGGGTTAGGCCGGCCATGGTGGCGCAGGCCTGTAATCCCAGCACTTGGGAGGCTGAGGCAGGAGGATTGTTGTGAGTTCGAGACCAGCCTGAGCTACAAAGGGAGCTTAAGGCCAGCCTGAACTGCATAGTAAGACCCTGTCTCAAAAAGACAAAAAAAAAATTAAATAAATAAATAAATAAATAAATAAATAAAGAAAGAAAGAAAGAAAGAAAGAAAGAAAGCAGGGTTAAAAATAAACAAACAACAAACAGGGTTTTTTGGTGCTGGGGATTGAACTCAGGATATGCTGAGCACAAAAGTGTACCTACCAACAGCCGTGTCCCTGTCTACCTGTCAGCTGATTATCACTCATTTCACCAACTAGAACATTCACTTCCAGGAGACACACAATCTCTGCCTGAGGCAGACATGAGGTGTGTGCCTATAATCCCAACACTCTGGGAGGCTGAGGCAAAACCAAAAGTTCCAACTAGAAATAAAAATCTGAAAAAGGAGGCCAGCCAGAGTTATGTAGCAAGACCTTGTCTAACATCAAAAGTTACACTACAGCCGGGCATGGTGGTGCAGGCCTGTAATCCCAGCACTCAGGAGGCTAAGGCAGGAGGATTATTGTGAGTTTGAGACCAGCCTGAGCTACAAAGTGAGCTTAAGGCCAGCCTGAACTGCATAGCGAGACCCTGTCTCAAAAAGACAAAAAAAAAAAAAAAAATCTGAAAAAGGGCTGGGGGTAGCTCAGTGTGAGTTCTTGTGTTCCACCCCAGGACTACCAAGGACTGGGGGGGGGGGGTGTCAAAAGTACAAAGACAAAAGCTGTGACCATGACCCCATGACCCTGACCCAGGCTGGAAATCCCATGTGGAGGCAGCGTGCCCCTGTGAACCTACCTTCACTCCAGGCACGTACACAGGGTTCAGGGTCTCCCCACCCAGGCGAACAGGGACCAGGATGACCACAGACTTCCATTCCGCCACTGGGTCCCGGCTGGCCACTAGGTGCGCCACATCCGCCTTGTACACTGCAGGGACAGGGCCGTGACCATTTGTAGAGCAAGACTGATGGAACCTGGTATTCCTTAGGATGACTATTTCTTTCAGGCAGAGGCAGAATGCTGGACCTCCCACAATTCTAGCCTAGGAACCTTCCCAGGTATCAGTATTTTTCATCTCTGAGTGGGTAGGCGCTCGGAGACTGCGAGCTGTGATTGGCTTGATGGCAATCCAGGCATCCCTGCCCAGCACTGTACCTGTGCAGTCCTGAGAAACATACACGGCCAGGCGGGTGAGCTCCGAGCTGCTCTCCACGGCTCTCCTGAGGATGTGCGCCACCAGTGATGGCCCATACCAGTCACCCGCCTTCTTGCCTGAGCTCTGTCCAAGCTCCACCAGCCGGTGCAGACCAAAGGGGGCCTGGGGGTGGTCAGCGAACCAGGACACAATCTGCCGGTGCCTCATCTCCTGCTCCAGCTCAGGGACGTCCCGGGGCCAGTGTGGGGGCATCCAGCAGGCAGGGCCTCGGCCAGGGCTAGAGGAGGCTGAGCCAGGCAGATCAGGGTGGCCCAGGCTGAGACCCTCAGCCCACATCCAATCTGGGGGATGGAGAGCAGTCAGTACTAATGGGTATAGGGGAGTCAATTCCCACTCATGTTCTTGTTTTTAATTTGGTTTCTGAGGCAGGGTCTGGCTACATGGCTGTCTGGCTTCAAACTTGTAGTGATCCTCCTCTCTCAGCCTCCCAAGTCCTGGGATCATAAGCATGCACCACTATGCCCAGCTCCATTTATTCATGTCATATTCAAAACGACAGCCCTCCCAAGAAATCCAAATTTAACTGCAATTTTCATTTTTTTTTTTTTTTTTTGATCTTTTTGAGATAGTGTCTCACTATGCAGTTCAGGCTGCCCTTAAGCTCACTTTGTAGCTCAAGCTGGTCTTGAACTCACAACAATCTTCCTACCTCAGCCTCCCAAGTACTGGGACTACAGGCATGCGCCACCATGCCTGGCTCTGGCTTCATTTTTTTCTTTCTTTTGTTTTTTTTTGGTACCAGAGATTGAACTCAGAACTTTGTGCTAGCCAGGGAGGCACTTATGCTGCTGAGCTATATCCCCAGCCCTTAACTACAATTTTCACACGCCTCAAACATCTTTATTTTGGGCCAGGGATATAAATCAGTGGGACAACACCTGGCTGGCAAGCACAAGGTTATGAATTCAGTTTCTAGTAAAAAAAAAAGGGGGGGTGTCTAGGGATATAGCTCAGTAGAATAAGCGCTTGCCTGGCAAGCTCAGGGTCCTGAGTTCAATCCTAGTATAGCAAAAAAATTTTAAAAATTACTAATTTATTTACTGTTTTGAGTTTTGTCTTTGAGACAGGGTCTTATTATACAGACTGGGCTCTGACCTGAAGTGATCTCCCTGCCTCAGCCTCCTGTGTGTTGTGATTACAGCCTTGCCCCACCATAGCACAATTGGCTTAACATACAATTTTAAAGTGGCTTTTAACCCAGTTTGCATGGCAGTGTTTTTTAACACCCCCTACCCCCCTGCAGGGCTCACCTCGGGGTAGGAAATGCAGCAGCAAACCCTGGGCCAGCATCATCTGACCACTGCGTAACATGCATCCCCAGCCACAGTCTGAGGTCAGGGAGCCCCCAGATAGGGGTGGAAAGTCCCTGCGGTAGGTCAGCCACAGGCGGGACACAAAGTCCCGCTGGAAACGCTGGATGTCACCTAGAAGAGTTGGCCTGTCACCAGCCATCAGGGATGGGGTGTGTGGAGTTTGGGGGTGGGTTATTTTTCATCCCTGGGCCTTGTCTGAAACTCACCTTCACCCTCAAAGCGGTAGCGACGCCCACAGAGGTAGATACTGGAGATCTTGCTAAAGCTGGTCCGGCTTTTGACCATCCACCCTGGGAAGACATTGGGCAGTGTCCAGTCAGTCCCCTGTGAGACTGCCAGGATCCCACCTCCCACCAAGAGCGCTCCAAGAGACAAGAATGGGGAATCTTTTTTTTTTTTTTTTTTTTTTTTTGGCAGTACTAGGGATTGAACTCAGGACCTTGCACTTGCCAAGCAAGCACTGATTCTTTTGAGCTATATCCCCGGCCCAAGAATGGTAAATCTTGGTAAGTGCTGCCTGAGTGTTGGCCATCAGCTGAGCAAGAATGAAGGCAAGCAATTATTTCTACTTTATTTTTCAGAGACAGGGTCTCACTAGTGGCTCAGGCTGCCTTTGAAACGCACCGCACTCCTACTGTATCAGCCCCCCCCAAATGCTGGGTACACGTGTGAGCCACCATGCCTGGTGTTTTGGGTTCTAGTTTTTTAATGGTTCAAGGAAAGTTACATAGCCCAGGATTGCCTTGAACTCACTATGGCGCCCAGGCTGGCTTGGGACTTGCAGCCATCCTCCTGCCTCAGCCTCCAGAGTGCTGGGATATCCAAATTAAGTCCTTCCGATTAAGGAACTCATTCTGAGAAATGGGGAGGTGGAGGGGCAGAGAACCACGAACTTTGCCCCAAGGTCAAACGATGAATGGGCGCAGCTTGTAAACCTTCCCTGTTAATCCTGCCCAGGTCCACCACGGGCGGGGCGGGGCAGGGTGCGGACCTACGGGTGACTCACGGGGCAGGAACACAGGGTGGATCATCGTGGGCATAGGGCCTGATTGTCCCGCACACCACCAAAGCTGACCTTGCCCCCTTCTCACCATACTTGACATTGTTCCAGGCGGTCAGGAACCGGGACTTGAACTTGTCCACCTCGTCGGGCTCCACATGAGCAGCGCCGGCCGGGCTGAGCGCGGGGCCGCCGGGTCCCGGGGACCCCAGGCTTTGGGGATCCGGGCCCCTGGGTGCCCGCGGCCTCCGGGCCTCGGGCCGGCGCGTGTGTTCCGGGCTCCCGCTCCGGTACTGCGCGGCGGCGGGCGACACGGAGTGCATGGGCCCGAGGACTCGGGGACCAGGCGGGGTGCGGCCGGCGCCCGGGGCACCCCGGCCAGGACGCGGGCCGCGGGGACGCTACGCGGGTCCTTTCAGGTGGCTGCCAGGAGCAGCCCCGCCGGCCGCCTCAGCTCCGGCTCCGGCCATTTTAACGGACCAAGCCCCCGGATGAGCGCAGGCGGGCCCCGGGCTGACGCCCCGCCCCGCCCCGGTCCCTGCGAGGTCCACTGCCCGCTCTGGGGTCCCCACAGGAGAACCTTCGCCCTCAGCGCCTCGGCGAAGCGTCCAACGCCCCACGCCCGCCTTATCGCACCGCACAGGTGCGCGAGCCCCTGCAGGCCCTTATCGGCGGCCCCCAGCCGGTAGCCACGCCCAGGCCACGCCCCCAGGACCGCCCCTGCGCGGTCCTTGGACACGCGCACCTGCGCGCTCCCAACCTTTGCGCTCCGGCGAGGGCTGCGCACCGCCCAGGAGCAAGCCGCGCCTCTGGGCCTCGGTTTCCTCCTGTGCAAAAGAGGATTTGACTGTAACAGGGGCGAATCCAAAGTCAGGCCCGGCGGCCCCAGGCGGGCTACCCAACCGGAGCAGACCTCGGTCTGGGGCCAAATCTGGGCGTGATTTTCATGCTGTCTCATGCACTCTGCAAAGCCCCGCCACCCCCGTGCCTCAGTTTCTTTCTGGGCAAACTGAGCTCCAGTACCCTCAACCACATGAAGAAATTTTTATGTAAATATTTAATAATAATTTTTTAAAAGCTTGTCACCTCAGCACCAGGCAGGCTGAGGATCTTGGCAAGTTCAACACCACCTGGGCTTTTTTTTAAGAAGTCTTTTTAAATATGGGAAATGAAAAGTAAATTAGGGGCCAGAGAGATATCTCAGCTATCTAAAGCACCAGCTTAGGCAAGCTTAGGCAGGTGCAGGGGACGGTGGTTCAATCCCCGGCCCCTCCTGGGTGTGGTGGCCCAGGCCTGTAATTCCAGCACTCGGGAGGCTGAGGCAGGAGGATTGTTGTGAGTTCAAGACCAACCTGAGCTACAAAGTGAGCTTAAGGCCAGCCTGAACTGCATAGTGAGACCCTGTCTCAAAAAGACAAAAAAAAAAAAAAAAAAAAAATCTCCGGAACCACATGCCGCACCGGCTGAGCCGGTCAATAAAATAAAAAAAAAAATTGATGTAGTTCCTTTAAAAAAAAATGAGAAAAAAATAAAATAAAATGGGTGGGGCGCTTCCCTAGCAAGGACAAGCAAGGGCAAGGGCCTGAGTTCAATACCGAGTTCCGCGACAAAAAAAAAAAAGTAAATTCAGAACAAAGATACACACAAAATAAGATGTGGTTTATATTAGAAAAGCTGTAAAACAAATTAATCCATCTACCTCGTGAGATTGTGGGTGGGTGAGCCAGGTTCAGTCCAGGCAAGTGTGTAGTGTGTCATTTGAAGGACAGTTAAGGCATAGCACTGAGTAACTACTACGAGACCGGTGAAGACTCTGAAAGGGGGGCCTCTAGTGGCCAACCCAGGGCATCTGTCCTTGGCCCTCCCAAAATAGAATAGGAGAGCCCCTGGTGGTGACACTCTCCTACTATCCAAGCCCTCAGGTGGGTGAGGCAGGAGGACTGCTGTGACTTTTTTTTTTCCCTAGTAATGGGAGTTGCAAATTTATTATTATCATTTGGTACCACGAATCAAGCTCTGGGCCTTGCTCATGCAAGACAGGTGCTCGTGCCAAAAAGTTCTATCCCCAGCCCGGAAGTTGTACATTTAAAGGCTCAGAGAGGAGACTAGTGCAAGGTCCCAGAGTGAAGTTAGAAACCAGGTCTCAGGGCCAAGCCAGGGGACATGGACGTAAGTGAAGGACAAAGGACAGGACTTGGTCACTGTTTTTTTGTTTGTTTGTTTTGAGACAGGGTTTCACTATGCAGTTCAGGATGGCTTTAAGCTCACTTTGTAGCTCAGGCTGGTCTCGAACTCACAACAATTCTCCTGCTCTGCCTCCCGAGTGCTGGGATTACAGGCATGAGCTACCACACCCGCCTGCACTGCTGCGATTTAAGGTCAACCTGGGGTGGGGGCTGGGGGATGGCTCAGTGGAATAAGTGCTTCTCTGGCAAGTTCAAGGGCCTGAGTTTGATACCCGGTTCCGCAAATAAATAAGGTCAACCTTATTTATACAAGTCCAGCCTGCACTACAAAGTGAGAGTGTCTCAAACAAACAAAAAAATGGTAGATGATGC
>PVKA01030936.1:0-26854 GCA_004027165.1 Ctenomys sociabilis
CTTAACAATACAGATTCGATAAATTAATACATTGCAAACTGTTTTCATAATGTTTTGGTATTGTACAAGGTGCATACATGATATTATATTTACAGATATTATTTTAGCAGATATCTCTTATCAGTGAATTAAGAGTGTAGCTGCTTACTTATCTTATTTTTTATACCTGAATTATATCAAAAATTCAATAATTATTTTCATAGTGGATGACCGTAGTACTAGAAGCCAACATAATATTCTGTCCAACCACCATTAGTGCAGATTCTGCCTCTCATATAATTATGTAGAAGCACAACGTTATCTATCCCAACTGTACTCAGTTATTTTCAATTGGCCGTTGGTTAAATCCACAGAGGTAGGATTCAGCTGTAGGCTGTGGAGAACCAGCTGTATGCACAATTTTCATCTGTACTAAAAGCTGAAGCAAGTGACCTTCAGGAGGTCAGTTGATGGCACAATGATGTGAATACAACTACTGTCGTTGAGCTGTATGCTTCAAGGTAGTGAAGATGATAATGTCTAGGTTACGTGCATTTTGTCACAGCTAAAAAAATTTTAAAGACAACAAATTAACTTGTGAAATGCTAGTGGAACAGTTAATGAGCTCCACTTTTCTGAAGAGTAAATTGCAACGAGCTGAAAGACTCTAAAAAACGTTCATCACTGTTGCTGTGGTCCTCTTACATGTGAAAATGCCAAGGAAACAAGGATCGTGTGTAAGCTTGTGCACTGTGGCATCATTTGAACTGGGAGGGAATAGATTTCTGCCATTGGGGTATCTTGTTACTGCAGCCTAGGAAGTAGATGTGTCAGGCCTGATCCAGGACCGGACGGCACTGGGTCTCTACTACGTGCAGATGTGTGGCCAGGTCTCTCGAAGGCAGCAAAGAAATAGCACCTCTTTGGGTGCTGGGATCCTTCTTGGGAATAATCACCTTACCAGCTACAGCTCTGAGGCATCTTTAATTTCTTATAAATATTCTATTTTCCCCAGATGTTAAGGAGTCAACACACTGAATAATAACTGTGTTGAAGAAAAGAAAAGTGCTGAAGAAATGTAAAGAGGTGTTTATCTTGGCTTGCAGGGAAAGCTTAACTTCTGTTTTGCATTTAAGTAGCTTTTAGCAACTAGAAATAGACCTAATGAATATTAATATTGCGATCAATTAATTTGGAGCTTTGTCAGCGGACGTCTAACCCGAGACCATTTTCAACTAAGGTGTACATCTAAGTCCTGCTCTTTTCACTTGAACATGACTCGGACAGGACTTTGTGCCTAATGCTTCACTGCAGTATAACTGTAGCTGCTTTTGAGAGTTTTATAGGACTTCATGGATGCTTTGTTTATCCTTCCCTGATTCTTAGCCACTGGGTTACTTTTCTATTTCTGCTTGTTATAAATACATCTTTGTATGTGTCTTTTTCTTCCCTAAATTATATCTTCAGATCAGCTCCCCAAACAACAGGATCATCACCACATTCACAGTGTGTTGCAGGGCCCACAGCTCCTCAGCCAAGCAGGCCTAGGCATGCACTCATAGTTCCTTAGCATAGTGAGGCCCAGGGTTCCATCCCCAGAACTGGACAACCCCATAAACATTGTTATTGGAGCGACTTAGCAGTGTTGAAGTTTCCTTTGGCAAATGCATACTCTACATGTCATATACTGCTTCACAGACCTCAATAGCATTTTAAATATTGGCATTATGACCACATAACTTATGCAGTTATGATATTTGTCTCCTGCACTGGCATGAGGATAATGTCTCGAACTATCTCATGCAGAAAGTCTGTGGGAAAATTATTTTCTATTTTTATGGGGTTTTTATGGACATTACTTGGACAATGAAAATTGACCAAATAATTCTGCTGTCACAAATGCTAATGCAGTGGGACTTGAGAGACCAGTTGTGTAGCCCTTGTGTCAGGAAAGAACCCAGATAAACCCAATTTAACATAGGTCATGGTACACCCCATTTCCAATGATCTATGGCTGCTTCCATCGGAGAAAAGAATATGAGCTTGGCCTTCTTCTGTTCTCCTAGCCTTTCTTTGTGGGGTGGGGGATTTGAGAAAGAAAAGCATAAGGAGCAAAATTCCCTTGTGTTTGCTGAGACAGTTCATTTGGAGAAAAAACAAAACATTTTCTACAGACAGCACTGGCACAACTGGCTATCCACATACAAGGAAAAGAATGTAACTCTCTGTTATCCATACATAGAAATGAACCCAAATGGGTCATAGTCTGAATGAAGGAGCTAAAACTATAAAATTTCTGGACATCGTCATGCAGGGTGGGAGAAAATATTTGTAGGTAATATACTTGACAGTGAGCTTAAATCCACGTTATGGAATGAACACTTCTGGAAATAACCCAATTTTAAAATGGCAAAGAATTTGTATAGAAATTTATTCAAGGAAGATATACAAATGTCTACATGTTTCATGAACAGTTGGCCAACATTTACCGCTAGAAAAATGCAAATCAGAGCTACAGTAAGACCGCACTTCACACCCCCTGGAATGGCTAATAAGTGTGGAAGAGAACACGGGGAATCCTTCACCCCTCACGCACTGTTAGTAGGAATGTAAAACAGTACAGCCCCTCAGGAAACACATGTCCATATAAAACTTTAACATGGCAGCATTATTCATAATAACCGAAAGCTGAAAACAGCCCAAATATCCCTTAGTTGATGAATGTATAAACAAACATGTTACAGCCATGCAATGGAATGTTACTCAGCATGAAAAGAAATGAAATACTAGCACGTGGTGCCCAGAAAATGGACTTTGAGTGTATGGTGCTAGGTGAGAGAAGCCTATCACGAATGACTGCATGGTGTGTGAGCAATTTAGGAGAAATACCCAGAATAAGACAAGTCCAGAGACAAAAGGCAGATGAGCAGCTCTCCCAAGCTGAAGTAAAGCAGGAAAACCAGAAGGAGAAGTTACTGTTAATGGGCACAAAGTTTCTTTTTAGAGGTGTTGAAAATGTTCTAAAATTAGGTTATGGAAATGACCCTGCAACTCTGAATATACTGAAAGCCCCTAAACACTCTTGAAATAGGTGCATTTCATGCTAGTGAGGCTGAGGCAGGAGAATTGCTAAGGGTTCACTGCCAGCCTGACTACCTAGTCAATTCAAGCCAGCCTGACCTAATCCCACTTGCAGAAACACAACCTTAAACATTTTCCCTTTTTATGCACTGTGTAGACCTTTGTCAGTGAGGGTTTGGTGACTGAAACTAGAGTACAAGAAAGTCACAGTTTCTTGAAGACAGGGTATTCTTCCTCCTCTGCGTATTTCATGGACATGAAGTCTGTACAGTTAGCCACTCCAGTACACAGTAGCCAAAGCCCTGGCTGTTGTGATGGGAAACTTGGTGGACTCACCAAGAGCCAGGTCCGGATTCCCGCCCTACCTGTCCTCCCCTTCTGCTCCGTCCCTGTGATGACCACTTCTGTCCCCCTCCTCCACTGCGTAACAACAGCACCAGTTCACACCTGGGTCACCACAAGAGGCCCTATGATTTGCTCTGTCCCCACTCTTGCCCAGTCCTCACTGGATGCACTAATTAAAGCCTTCAGCACTCCCCTGGTGTTCAGACCACAGGTGAAATTCCTTCAGGTTGTTCCAAAGCCGGAAGAAGGTCATCATCTGCCCATCCTTCGCGTCCCTGTCTGTGCTATCCACCTCCTGTCCCAGATGACCAAGCGCCCCCGGCCACACCACCTCTGTTGCACTCCTAGAAAAAGATGACCTCTTCGCTTTTGCCCCACCGCTGACCTGTGTCCACCCCACGGCCACCACCCACTCATAGTCCACTCCCTGTGACAGCCTGTCCTCCTCCTCGAGCAGGAGTCCTCTGGAAGCCACTCCCCCAAGTCTTTCCCAACCCCCTACACACCAAATGTGCTTGCTAAGGGCTCCCACAAAGCCCCATACTTCCCCTTTGATAAATGATAATTATTGCCTAAAGTCAGAATGCCCTGTGAACTCACCCCAACCCTCCCTGAGGCTCCGAGGCCAGGGCAAGTTACTGAACCTGCCCGGGCTTCAATTTCTCCTCCTGTGAGAAATGAGATAAAATAGTGCCTACTGTGTGAGCAGGAAATGAGATGGAGTGTGCAAATCCCAGAGAAAGAGGCCTGTCAGGTCCAATACACGTGCCTGGAAGGCACTATGCACATCTCCAGACTGAATGCGAGATTTTTAGATTTGCTCCCTGCACCAGTGCCCTTTAAAGACTGCTGAATGACTCAGCGCTCCAAGCAAGCACAGGTGCAGACAAGCCACAGGGACTTTCCAGAGCCAAGAGACACCCAGTAACAGATACAGCAAGTTTGCAAGAAGCAAGAGGAGATAGAAACAAAGACGAAGATAGGTGTTTAACAGAGAAATGACTGATTTTTCAATAAGTAAAGCTTGTATCATTTGTCAGCTTTGTGGGGGAATAAAGCATACATGAGAATCAACTCACAGCATAAACAAAGCAGTTGCCAGTTAGGTGTGATGGTACATACCTGTAATCTCAGCATTCTGGGAGGCTGAGGCAGGAGGATCTCAAGTTCCAACCCAGCCTGCATGACTTAGCAAGACCCTGTTTCAAAACCAAAGATGAAAAGGGCTGGAAACTTCGTTCAGTACAGAAGCTCTATGTTCAATCTCTACTGCCACCAACCAACCAACAAGCAAAGTAGCCCCACCTGTAACTAATAACTGAAGAGAAAATCTATTTTGAGAATCCACAAGATCCAAAACTCAGCATTTTTCCAACATTGCGGTGATAGAGACCTCAGCCAGCATGCCAGGGGAGTGGTGTGCACTGGGTGGTCTCTGTCAGATGCCATCCCAGGAAGAGCTGGTCCTAGGCAAAGCACCCTGCCCCGGAGTTCCCTGGACTCGGCCACACCTCTACCCCATGCAGCTTGGAATGGGTTTCTCGGCTTCACTGAACCTCTGTTCCCTCATCTAGAAAAGGAGGAGTCAGTAACCATCGCTGCAATTACACAGTGCTATGAGGGCTAAAGGAGGTAGTGTTTGCAAATCGCAAATATGAAATGATGCCTTCTGAGCCTATCTTAATAAAATAGATTTACAGGTTATTTTTTAAAATTATGTCAGCTGGTTAGAAAGCAAAGAGATTATAAGTATGAAGGGTTTTCTTCCTTTAAACAGGTTCTAATCATGCTACAGTAAGCATACACTATTTTTAAAATAAGAGAAAATAAACAAGTTCTTTTTGCTTTAAAGTCTTATTTTTAAAAAATCTCATCATTAAGGAATATCTGTGGTCATGCAGAAATATTCGTGATTTGCTATAAATCAAAAAATAGATTTATATGAAGAGAAAACTTTCTCTCAAGCTCTCACAGAGAGCAAACTGGTCAAGCATTGGCTGTGACTCATCCACATGGATGACACAGACTAAAGAACTACAGAATAATGTACAGGACTACAAGATAAACCCTGAGAGGACTTCACTGACCACATAGGAAACATAAAGTACATGTGTTGGTATATAAGTCTTGATCTATCTAGGTCTTAACCATCCAGCAGAAAAGTATAAAGATGAAGTATACATCATGAGCCCATAATATTAAGCTGAGCTGTAAATGGCTATGGTCGACAATTTCTTTGAATAACTCACTATGGTTGTAGAATGCTGGACTGTGTTGGATTATGGTGTCGAGTTCAAGCACCTAAGTTAGTTGAATGACAATGGAGTGCCCACTTTTGACAGGTGTAGACAGAGGAAGGGGTGTAGAAAGAAAAAATTATGATGTGTGTGTATAGACAGTACAGTTGGGATAGATAACGCTGTGCTTCTACATAATTCTATGAGAGGCAAGATCTGCACTAATGGTGGTTGGACAGGATATTATGTCGGCTTCTAGTACTACGGTCATCCACTATGAAAATAATTATTGAATTTTTGATATAATTCAGGTATAAAAAATAAGATAAGTAAGCAGCTACACTCTTAATTCACTAAGAGATATCTGCTAAAATAGTATCTGAGCCGGGCGTGGTGGCGCATGCCTGTAATCCCAGCACTCGGGAGGCAAAAATAGTATCTGTAAATATAATATCATGTATGCACCTTGTACAATACCAAAACATTATGAAAACAGTTTGCAATGTATTAATTTATCGAATCTGTATTGTTAAGGTGTCTTGAAACTGCCTGATTGACATTTGTAGTTCAATAAAATAAAATAAAATAATTTTATTTTATTTAAAATAAAAACTACTGGACCAAAAAGGACAAATAGACACTAACACAAGCACAGTGGAGGTCTTCTATTCCCTCTTTCACAGACAGACAGGTCAACCAACAAAGAAATGTGAGAGTTGACTCACACCATTGAGTAACTAGTCTTTTTTTTTTTTAATTCATTTATTTATTACAGTGTCTCACTACACATCACGGACTCTTTTTTTGCGGGAGGGGAGGTCAGCTCAGCCCGCCCTGGGGGGAAGGGCTGGCATGGCATGTGGTGCTGGTGCTCAAACTGCTGTCCCTGAGAGGCGCTTTAGACCGCTGAGCTATCTTGCCAGCCCTGAGTAACTAGTCTTAACAAATATCCACACCATGCTTCAATAAAATAAAAATAAATAAATAAATAAAACAAGTGAATAAAATTGTAGAAAATAAAAAAAATAGATTTATGAAATAGCAAAATCAGAATAACCTCAATTGTGTAAAAATACAATATGCACAATCTTGTGTAGACAAAGAATTTATAATGTTAGTAGCAACCGCCTCAGTGTCTGAATTACATCTGATTCTTATTTTCTCTCGTATTTTCTTATATTTCCTACATTTTTAATATGGATATAATTACTAGTACCATCAGAAAAAAATATTGTGGATTTTAATTATTTTGAGAAATAGCATAGCCCTTCAACAGTAAAATAGGCTTTTCTCTGAAACGGAAGGAAGGAAAGCATGAGCACAGATTAAAAGGCAGAAGAGAAGAGAGAGCCAGACCTGGTGTCTGTGTTTGCTCTGCAGTGGGAGGTGAGAAATAGAGACCAGCTTAAGCTCGGGAGGGGAGGCAGGGAATGAAAAGTGCTCAGCAGAGAGAGGCTTCTGAAATACGAGGTTTGCTGGGGTTTAGATCTGCCATAGTTTTGAATGGTCTCGATCTTAGCAGTGCTGGGGATCAAACCCAGGACCCCATGCCTTTCCCCTAAAAGTCTCCTGTATCCAGATCTGGGCTTTTTGGTCCTGAGAAGTGACTGGATCCTGGGGACTCTATGCTCATCACTGCGTTCACCCACTGAGGAGCTCAGCCAACATGCTGTGAAGAGGAGCGGCCGGGCTGGAGGAGCTGGTGGCCTTGCGTGGGTTCCGCCGCTCTGACTCTTCCTCTCTCTTCTTCCTGCATGCTGTGAAGGAGCAGCTCTCTTCCTCCAGGTCCTTGCAGCCAGCCAGCCACAGGATAAAGCCTCTGAAATCCTGAGCCACAGTACATCCTTTCTCCCGTTAGCTGTGCATGTCATCTATTGGGTCCCAGCCATGATGAAGCTGACACAAGGGGCTGAAGGCTGATGATACTAGAAACTGAACACCATGGCGTGCACTGGGAGCCTCACACTCCTAGGGCTCAGAGGAGGTCGAGGGGGTGGGAACATTCAGTGAGGGTGAGTGAGCAATTTCCTAGGCAATGACGCACTGTGTGCAGCAGATCCCCGATGCTGTACACCAGAAGGTGAGTGAGGTGCTCTCTGGCTGCAGGGACTTGGGTTGGGCTTTTCAGTTCCCTTTTTAACCTCACAAGATTTTTGAAAAATCGCCAAATGCTATCAGCTAAATTGTGCTCCAAAGGCCTGGGTATGAGAGGCTTAAACCCTGGCCTATGGAGATGGGGAGAGGGAAGGGTGAAAACTTTAAGAGGCAGGGCCCAGTGGGAAGGCTTTGGTTTTGTTATTTTTCTTAGTGGTGCTGGGGATCCAACCCAGGGCCTCATGCATGCCAGGCAAGCATTGTGCTACTGAGCTGCAGCCCCAGAGGGAGGTCTTTAGGTCACTGGGGTGTCCTCTGGTCTCCTACTTGCCCCACCAAAATCTACTGTCTGGCCCAAGACAGTGAGGCCAATGCAGCATGGACAGAAACCTCTAACCCATAAGCCAAGATAACCCTTTTCTATTTATAAGTTGATTGTCTCAGGAATTTATTATAGAACTGGAAAGGTGACAAACATAGCATGTATTATTTATTGATTAATTTTTAGTAAAAAAATGAAATTAGTAAGAATGCAAGCACTTTAATCAAATATATAGGAATAAATTATCTTTCTAGTTTTTCTTGGTTTTTTTTTTTTTTTTTTTTTGGTGCAGAACCAGGGATTGAACTCAATCCTTTGCACTTGCCAGGGAAGTGCTTATTCCACTGAGCCATCTCCCCAGCCCCTATCTTTCTAAAACTTGTCACCAAGAGAGAACCACTTATTGGCATCATGGCCAACATCTTTCCTTCTAGGTACATAGGCAGGCTCTGTTCTGCAGATCAGAGCATGAATGGTCATGACACAAAGCACTACTTAATCATAGCCCTTCTCTGTGTGCCCTCAGGTTTGTATAGAGGCAGAATTACCAATTTATTTGCAAGGCAGTTTTATCCTGTGTCAAGGTTAACAAAGTGGCTTTATGGACCAGGTGGCTTTACCAGCAATAGTGTAGCTCAGACAGTGCTTGAGGCTGGAGGTCCAACATCCAGGTTCTGGCTGCAGAGAAAAATATCTTTCTTTCCTGTCTTTGGTTCATGGCTGAGGCCCCTATAACGAAAGACAGATCAACAAGAGTAAAGTGTACAGATTCACTTACTGTGAGCTTCACACACCCTAGGAGTTTTCAGAAATGAAGATCGCCAGCAGTCGCGCATGCGTGTGATGAAGAGTGGACAGTCTCGCAGATGGAGGGTTGGTCAAGGGGGTCTGGTCTAATATTAATAAAGCAGCAGGGGTCACACAGCGCCCCCTGGCTCAGATTCTCTGTGTCCTTGGAAATGAAGTCATTCCTTTCTCCAGGTACTGGGGAGGCACCTGCCGAGGAAGGTCTTACGGCTTCGGGATGAGGGAAGCCGAGAGTGACGGCAGCTGCTGCTATCCTCCTTGCTGCCAAGCCGCCGCACCCGCAGCAGCATGTCCTGAGCCGCGTCGCAGCTGACTGTTGCTGGGACAGCTCTCTTCCTGGCTGCGCCCTTAGCTGCCTTCTCAGTATGTCCTCCCCTGGCCTTTCCAGTTGCATGTGCTTGAGGAGAGTTCACCAAGGTCTTCTCCTAAGGACACTAATTCCACCGGGTCAGAGCCCCTCCCTTTTGTCCCACTGAACCCTAATTATTTCCTTGCACCAATGTGGTCACCCTGGGGATGAAGGCTTTCACATATGACCTTAGGGGAGGAGCACATCTTCCCCACGAATTCTACACCCAGAACTTTTCTCTGCTGAACTACTGTATCAACACAGATACAGTAGTCCAGATACAGATACTGGTTAGTTACATACATGGTCTGTGTCATCCTTTCCAAGTTACATGGCATTTTCATGAAGCAGACAACATACATTATCTCTGTCCCCTGAGTCTATACATAACTATTTACTAGTGTCAGAGATTAAAGTTTCAAAAATAATGGGATTATTTGTTAAAACAGTCATGATTTAAAATTTATATAGATTATATAAATGTGCAATTAAATAAATTATTTTTAAAACAAAATATTCAAAATCTATCCATTCCTAATCACTCCATTTTACTAGTCCATGGGCCTTCAAGGTTACTTAGATCTATTTTGTCTCAGGATGGAAACTCTGGAGGGTGCTGCGCCCTGCCCATCTCTTCCCATCTGCGTGCTCGATGGCGTCTTGCCAAGGGCTTGAGATTAGCTGTGGTGGAAGTGTCAGCGCTACAAAAATCACTAAACCCTGCAGCTCAGCGCCCTACCCAAGGTCTATGTAGCCTTTGCCAGCACAGCATTCAGAGCCTTGGATCCTATATTTTTAGCAGCTGGCGTAAGAGCTCCCAATAAACACTGGATGGATGGATGATAGAAGAGGAATAACAGACAAGGAGCGCCCTGTAGCCTTGGAGACCAGAGCACCAGGAACAAGAGGAGGCTGCTGGGCGAGGCATCCGGTCTGCCCTTCACCTTGCAGCCTGCGAAGCCAACCTCAGTTGTTCTCTTTCCTTCTCCTGTGGGTTTCCCATATGTGTTCTGACACATTGTGCAATTGTGTGCAGAAAACATGGTCATGTTGCTTTCAAATTCTGTGTTGCTTCATTGCATTTCAACAGAGTCTACGTTGGTGCAAAGTCTACGTTCCGGCTTATTCCACTGGAGAGAGTGGTGTGGCAATGCCCGCTCAGGACACATATTTACCATACACTGCATATTTACCACTAGAGTCAGCGGAAGGTAAGAAGGGGTGGAGCCCTGCTGTGGCAAGGTAGTCTTTACCACAAGTTCCGTTCCCATCTGCCCTCCTATCCCAGCACAAGTAAGAAAAGGGAACTAAACATTGTAACTTGAGCTAAAGGTGTTGTGCTTTAGGAACCAGCGAAAATTCTACCCAGAAATAGCAGGAGCGAAATTTGGGCTCCATTTCCTCACCAAATCACCACTGCGGTCCCGGCCGTCTTTCCCAAGTAGCACCACTGTGATCCCTGCCACCTTTCTTGCGCACCACCACTGTGGCCCCGGCCATCTTTCCCACATACCACCACTGTGATCCTGGCCATCTTTCCCACATACCATCACTGTGATCCCTGCCACCTTTCCTGTGTACCACCACTGTGGTCCCAGCCGTCTTTCCAGTTCTTAATGTGTATCAGTTGTGTCTTACACTTTTAGTGCGTAAAAGCAGAACAGGAACTAGAAAAAAAGAACAGTATCAGTAGAATCCTAAGACAAAAGGAACTAGAAACTGGAAATAAAATTGATTATTGTCATAATCATGTTCAGAATCCAATGTCAACCCACTGCAAAAGGACCCTTCTGGGGGCCTGCCTGTTACTCAGTTGCTGAGGTGCCTGCTTAAACAAAGCAATCAGGCTCAGGGTGCTGTGGTTCAATCCCCAGAACCTCAAGCCAAACACCAGACCTGCCCTGAAGGCATCCTGAGGCCACCAAAAAAAAAAAAAAAAAAAAAAAAAAAAAAAAAAAAAAATCCCAAAAGGATTCCCTTGTGGAATTAATCTTTATCAATAAAATTTGAACGCACTTCTTCCATTAGTTGCCAAAAATCTCCTGTGCGGACAGGAATTCAAGTGCAGCTCCTGGATTTGCTGATTGACCCCAAGAGAAATAAATGTCCATTAGTCCTTTCCTATCAATGCCCAGGGGCTTCAGAACACGTATACATTTTTTTCTTATAATTAGTCCCTGAAAAGTATAGTATACAACTGTATACATAGCATTTACATTGCATTAGGTTTTATAAGTAATTTACAGATAATTTCAAGTGTACAGAAAAATGGCTTAGCTTATGGGCAACCAGCACATCATTTTATGGGTCAGACTCAAGCACCTGTGGACTTTGGTCTCCTTGGACTGACCCCCCCCCCGTGGACACAGGGGTAGTTGTAGGCGGAAGAGGACACGTGTCCTTCCAAATAAGATGTCTGTGCTCAGACTCTGTGAGAGTGACCCCCACCCTATATGGACAGAGGGATAGAATTCACTGTGGAAATAAGGCGCATTCCTGACCACCCTGAGTCCTGTGCCTGGGCCACCTCTCCTCCCGAGTGTCATCTCGCCACATCCACCTTGCTCTGAACACCCTCACATCTCTAGTTGCTCATGCTTACAGATCTCGTGAGAATTGATTGAAAAATATCTGAGGAGCAAAGGCCTTACCTGACTTTGGCCTTATAGGCTCTTCTAGTCTAGTGGGACAGATTAATTTACAAACCAACCCATAAGAACTGGGCATGGTGGCACATGCCTGTAATCCCAGCACTCTAGGAGAGTGAAACAGGAGGATCATGCGTTTGAATACAACCTTGTCAAACTGAGCAATTTGGCAAGATCCTATCTCAAAATAAAAAATAAACATAAGAAAGAGCTGAGGATGCAGCTCAGTGGGAAGGCTCTGGGTTCAACTCCCAATACCTAACACAAACAAATAGGCCTAGGTCCTATACCTTCAAATCTAATGTGGACTGTGGGAGTCAGCACAGAAAACAAAAGATTTGAGAAATTAACACCAGTGCGACGAACCCTGCACTTTCACCTCCTTTCTTATGCGGAACTATTTTATCTTCACTAGATGAAACCATTTGGTCTTCCCATAAGGATCTGACGGCAGGGGCAGCCGCACCACTTCACCTGCATTCTGAGGCCCACCTGCCTGCTTTCAATGCCCTTAATCTCCTGTCAGCTAGGCAGGTGCAGCTAATGGCCCCTCCTTCCTCACCTCACCAAGAACTGAGAAAAACAAGCCACTCAGCCCTACAGCAATACTCTTCTGTGAAGTTTTTATCAGAGCCATCCATGAAGGAAACACTAATAGATGCTCCTCTGGGAACACATGGCTCTAGTCCCAGACATTCATCCTGTCCTACAAATAACAACTGCGCCTGGAGCCCCAGGAAGCTGCTTGTATTTGCTTTTGACTCTGGGTCATATCCAGATTGAGCAGTGGCCCAGACTGAGAGCATGGCCACCTCTTCCCGTGCCACAGCTCCCGCTTTGCCCTCTCACAGTTTGGCCACCTCCCTTGCTGGTCATTTGTTAAAACATTGTGCATCCATGCGAATCACTCACCTAACATGTTCCACGAGCCACCAACTCCAGAAGGTGGACTGCTGCCCCTGGGGCTGCCTCTAAGAAAAAGGGGGCCAGCAGCCCCAGCTAGCAGCTTCAGATATGTGTGAGGAGGGATCTCCTTCATCTCAGGGTAGTTGGTGAGCCCCTACCCACCGCCACTACAGAGTTCTGTGACAGTAGAAGAGCAGCTGGTGGCTTCAGGGTCCATTGTGGAGGGAATGCTTTTATTCACCACTGCCTGGTTGTCCCAGCAGAGCTGAGAGTCCCCAGAAAGCTGGCCCAACCTATCTAACCCAGGTTAACTCTCAGAGCATCCCAAAGATGATGGAGACCCTTCCTAGACCACAGCTCTCCCCAGGCCCCAAGGCAGAACTTAAGAGATTTGGGGTTGATAACTCTGGGTATTCCTGACTTGGGGCAGATGGTTCTAAAATCTGCAGTGAAAATGACTTTGAAAACCTCCAACCTCATGACAGTTTCACAAGGGTGGAGTCTGCGGCAGTGGCTACAGTGTGTTTCCCTCTTCCTGGGTTTCAGCTGCCCGCACCCCTATCTACACCCTTGCATATGAACCTGGGCTCCCGGCCTGGGAGGCCTGTGGTCCCACAAAGGGTGGGTGGCACTTCACAGCCCGTTACCACACCAGCATGGTTCTAGGAACAGAAAAAGGAACTTGCTTTGAAGAGTTTGGTAGGGGAGTCTAACAGGGACGTGCAGAGAAGAAATAAGCCAGAGGAGGCTTCTTATACCTCTCAGCTGAAATCAGAGAACAGGAAGGACCAGAGGAGGAAACAGAGCCAGGCCCAGGGCCTCAAAGGCAATACACGTGGGTCCTAAAAACACTTCTCAGCCTACAACCTGAGCCCACATAAACATTTTTTTAAATGTGCGGTGACTGAAGACTGCAGACTGTCATGTGCAGCCATCCCTTATGGAGTGAACGAATAAGGATGGCAAGGAGGGGGCGCTCAGCCCACCGGCTCAAGGGCTACTTCCACAGTCAAGACTTGCACCCAGAATGGAGGCAGGGCTGCCGTGTTGATTTTCTTTCCTTCCTGCTCCTCCTCCCTTCCTTTATTCCTCCCTCCTTCATTTCTTCTTTTTTATTCTCCATGTTGCCCTTCTCCTTCAGCTAGCTTTTTCTTTTAGTGAAAAGAAATAGTGGAGCCAGGCTTGCGACCATACTCCTGTAGTCAAGCACTCCAAGAGGCTGAATCAAGAGGACTGCGATTTTGAGCCCAGCATAGGCAGCTCAATAACTAGTGAGATGCTGTTTCAAACTAAAAAATGAAAAAAGGCTGAGAATGTACCTTAGTGCAAAAGCTCTGGGTTCGATCCCCAGAGTCATATACTCAAAAAGAAAAGAAAAGGTAGTTCCCTTCTTTGCTAAAGCTCAAGGCTCAATCTGGAACAGGAAGGATCAGAACTCACGGTAACTGGACATCCTTCCCCACTGGCGCTGGTGTTCAGGCTGCAGTGCATCCAGGGAGGAAAGCAGTTGCTATGGCCAGGTTCTGTAGATACCCACACTTGCCCATTTGTTGCCAAGCTAAGGAGAGCCCAGGAGTATTGGGAAGGCAGAGTGAGAACAGGCTTGTTCCACAGTTCAGCACTGTTCGCTCAAAGATTGTATTTCTACTACACCCTTCTACCGTTCCTTTATTGATTCGCCCTTCAAAACAAAACATCAAAGGAGGAAGGAGCCTCCAGGTCCAGGCTGCCAGCACACAAAAGAACCGTGGAGATTTCTTAGTCCATGTATCTCCATCCTGTCCAGCCCTGTGGACTCTAATGGACTGAGTTCTTCCTGGACTCGTGACAGCCGGTTTGCAGCTCACCTGAGCCAAGCCAAGACCCTGGGGGTGAAGTTCCAGTGCATTTGGGCCAAATCCAGGAGCTGCTCTGCCCTGCAGCAGAGATGGCACCCACAACCTGAATTTCTGTGGGGTGGGGGAATCAGGGATTTCAAAGTAAGAAATATCTCTGGGTCTGCTCCCACAGAACCCTTAAAAAAAAAAACAGATGCAATCTGGAAGAATTTTCCTTTCAGAAGACCAACATTTTGCCCCGGTCTCATGCTTCTCTTCACTTGCTTTCTCTTCTGTAGCCTTTGAAAATCACAAATTATCTTCCTCCTATTGTCAGAGGTCACTGAAACTCATAGATTGAAGAGGAGCCATACAGGGAAGGATTTCCAATAATACTTGGTCAAATCAGAACATGAGACTAAATCCCAAATTTCAAATCCTTGTTTCATCACTCCCCCATGGAGGGAAAACCCTGTGGCAAAGAATAAATAGGCCAGATGTCAATCTGTGGGATCTGAGAAGGCCGCCCAAGGAGGACACGGGGCCCTCGAGTGCCCCCAGGAGGGCTCTCGATCAGCTGTGGCAGGAGAGCACGTCAGGATCTGTCAGCAAGAGGCATAGGCAGATTTATTAGGGAGAAGCACAGAAGCAGACACTCCAAGAGCAGGCGTGGCGTGCGTCAAGCGTCCTGTGGTCTGGGGATGGAAGAAATATGCAGGCTAAGAGCATCCTCAAGGCAGATGGTCTGGATGTTTTGTTTTATTTGTCTTTTTTCTCATGTCTGACAGGTTGCTTATTAGGGAGCTAAAGCAAAAGTTGAAACAACTAGATCTGCATATGTTTGAAGTTTAGAACTATGGTCCCCAAATTAATACTAATTTTTTTTGAGAAAGTGCTTGAAAGGTATGGATTTATAGTGGTGGGGGTGGGCAAGCACAGACCAAATTTATAAACATATTGTACCTTGGAGGCTTCGGTGAGAATCCTGGGGTAGGAAGGCATTACGGCCTCTGATGACTCTGATTATGTCTTGAAGCTACAGTTCTTTCAAAATTACAGTGTCTCTGTATCCTTTCTGTAGACCTTTATTTCTCCTCTTTTCCTCTAGAAAATGACTGAACCTATACCCACAAAGCTAGAACAGGCTGAGTACACCTTTTCTGACATACTGAAATCTAAAATGTTCTAGATCTTGAAATTTTTCAGATTTGGGAATATTTTTATGTCCATAATATCCCATCTTAGGGATGAAACTCAGGTACATTGAACCTGAGTTCAGTATCATATTCACCTTATACATGTAGCCCAAAGGAAGTTTTATCCACTGAATGCACCTGCACTCTAACTGTGCACTCCCATGAGGACAGATGTGGAATTTTCCACTTACCATGTCTATGGGAATGCTTGAAAAGCTTGGAACTTTAAAGCATTTCAGATTTGGGGTTTTAAAATCAGAGGCAATTGAGCTGTACACAAAGGCTGGTGCCCCTGGACTGCCTTCCTTAGTTCCCAGTCCCAAGGTGCCTCCTGTCCTGTGCCTGCCCCATGCCCCTGGGGGTCCTCCCCTGCCCAGTGTGAGATGGGCACTAGGGGTCTTTGACTGTCTAGTTTTAAAACCAAAGTAAACTTTGAAAAGCTATGCACTCTTCACAGATCTAAAATTGCCCAAAGGGTTTGGTTTTATGTCTTGTCTTGTCTTGTCTTAGAAACAGAATCTGAGTATGTATGTAGTTCAGGCTGGTGGCTCACTAGGTAGCCCAGACTGACCCCAAATTTGTGGTGATCTTCCTGCCTCAGCCAGCCAAGTACTAGGATATCATGAGCTTTAAAAGTCATAAAAGATACATTTATAAAGTGATACATAGAGATATCACCATTTCCATATAAAAGTACATGAGATAACTCTTTGACTTTTGAATATTCACATTATTCCTTTTTCTTGGTGAATCCATATTTCCATTCAGTTTTCCTCATTCAATTGTTTACTCTAATTGTTAAACCAGTCTCCCAAACAAATCAATCAAATTTCACTTGAAACTTATTAATAGAGAAAGATTCCTGACCACCCCTTAAATATTCCGTATGATAAAGATATCTGGTAGAAAGAGATGGTGACCACTGAGACTAGACTCTTACCATGGGGAGGAGTCCTCTTACGTACACTTTGGGGCGCTTGATAGTGTCCCACAGTTTTGTGAGGTTCTGTTCTTTCCCTCTGTCATTCAGACAAGATCACCTTTTCTGAATACATTTTAAAGAAATAAATGATGTAAAGCATATAGTTAATAAACCCAACATGCAGACTGTCCAGGGGCTTCCTGTCAGGCTTTGCTTTCTTGTTTCTTTGCACAACATGTCAATTTTTGTTGAAAACCAGACATATTAAAAAAAAAAAAAATCACATGGTAACCTTGGAGACCAGATCTCCCACCTCTAAAAGTTTTTGTTCCTCTTTGTCTTAGTCCTTGAACACCTCAGAGTAAAGCATTTATTTTTTAAAAAATAAACATTTATACCTTACAGTGTGGGAAGCTGAGTGCCACCAGGTCAAGGAAGAAGGACTCCCTGAATTGTTCCAAAGCGGAAGGGGAAGGCAACAGAGCAGTGTGGAGGAGAGAAGGGAGGTCAGAGCTCACTTTTTTTAAATCAGGAGCCCACTCACATGGTAACTATCCCGGTCCTGCACCAGCGGCACTAGTCCATTCTAGGAACACAGCACCCTTGACAGTCTCGGCACTGTTGCAGTGGGGATTCGGTTGCGAACACATTAACTCTGGAAGATACACTCAAACCATAACACTGTTTCTGTTGCTTGTTTACTAACTTTTCTGAAATAATTCTGTAAAGTCTGTATGATCTGAAACTTCTTGGTTGGCTGAGTGGCCAGCTAATGAATGCATTAGAAACTTCTTTAGGTTCTTGAAATCAGTAGGTCTTCCTGCCCTGAGCAAAGGACTCTGCATAGTGGGGTATGCAATCAAGACTAAGCTAAGCATGTCACTGCTCTGCCTTACCCTTTTTTTGCTGCAATACTAGCCAGTGCTCTAAGCTTGGACTCTTCCTGAACACGTAAACAGCTCTGGGCAGGAACACAACCCTGCACATGCTTGCCCCACTGGGACAGTAGAGCATAATCTCAGGACTATGTCATAGCATTTGTTTATTTATTTGTTTATTTATTTTGTATTCTAGGGAAGGGTCTACAGGGTGTTCAGGGTCTCACTACTAGATCGAACTCATAGTGATCTGCCTGTTTACAGCCTCCCAAGAGCTGGGATTACAGGCCCAGTCATAGCTTTTAAAAAGCTGCCTGTGGTCATCTCAGTCTCCAACTTTTCCTTTTAAGCTTTTGGTTGACCTATTGTTTCCTTACAGCTTTTATCCACCCTCAGAAAACTGCAGTGCTCGCCAGTTGCCTTTGAATGTTTCAACCAGCGGCCCCAGGGAAAAGACTGGTCTTGGTGGGCCGGTCTGAGTCAGGTTGAATAAAGACAGCCTTGAAAGTTCTTTCAGGTTCAGCCAGTAGATCAGATAATGACGAGTTTTTGGGAATGGTGCTTTAAATAGCCGTTCAGCCCCACAGCTCGCCCACGCTGTCCAGGCTGCAGACTTCCCTGGGGTTGCCGGCTGCTCCTTTTCAAGGCTTCCACCAAGCGACAGGAAGAGTTTGGAACTAGGACGAACAACAGTCCACAAAACTCAGTGTTCTATTAAAACTCAGCCATTTTTCTTAAATACATGCTTTCTGGATTGTTGCAAGCTTTTGATTAATTTCCAAATTCTGGAAATTTCAACTGACCATTTTCTAGTATTTTTTCTTGGCAAAGAAAAATTTCTAAAAGTCTTTTCAGCATTATCTGTAATACACAACCTGATGCTTTGAACTTTTTTCTATCATATGACAAAAGCCACATTAGCACTTGGCATCAAAAAACAAGTTTAAAGCCCTAGAGGCATAGTTCAATGGAAGAACACTTGTCTCCCATGGATATGGTGATAGTTAAACCCCAGTACCTAATACATAGTGATTTAGTGATAATAGCTCAAGGTTTTCCCTCAGTTCTTAAACAAAAATAACTAAAAATCCTGCGGTATATGAAAGAATTGGGTACCAGTCATTTAATATCATCCAATTTTTCAATAACAATGTTTTTATCATTCCTTGGTTTGGTTTCCAGATATTAATACACCAACATCAACCTCCTATGATAAGATCTGGATTGGATGAGACTTAAGCCTTTCCCACAGTGCTGAGAATTTGAACCTCTCTGGCTGGCCTTCTTCTTGTGAACAGAGATATTCTTCTGGATATGAGGGAATAGACTAGGAAGAAAAGTTGTTGTTTTTCCTAAATTCTCCCAGTCTATTTCTCTCTGCACCTTCCCTCCACCACTCCTCTTTTTCCTGTATGAAGAAAGTTATCCTGAAACTTAAAAAAAAAAAGAAGGAGACAGGCTTCTTATGACCTCTATCTACTCCAATCCTGATTGGTGAGGGGAAGGGTCACAGGGAAAGATTCTCTCTCAATCAATGCATGTCACCAAACCCTGAGAGGCAGTTGTATTATCAGTGGCAGTCACAGCTGCTTTACTAGAGATGCTGTGGTTGGGTCACCGCGAAGAGCCAGGGACTGCATTCTGAAGGTGTGTTGGTATAACTGATGTGGTACAAGTGATGTGCATCATACCTTCATCTGTGATGATTCATGGGGAGAGGTCTGAGTTTCCCTTAGTTCACACATTATTGCTCCATATTACATACTTAAAGTCAAATTCAATAGCAGAGTCAGAGTTGAATCTCAGGACTGTCAAATCCCAGAGCATACATTTATGCCAGTCTTAAAAGTTACTGAGTGCAAGCTAACCACTCCCAGCAGTTAGCCCATTACTCTGGCCTGCCAGCCACACCCAATGTGTCCTTCCAGAAAGATTATTGTTTTTGCTGGGTTCTTCTGATTTTCTGGTAGAAAGAATGGATTCATTTAGTGGACAGTTTCTCTCATTACCTTCTCTCATTGCTGTTTTAGGAAACAGGGCTTTGGCAGGTTTGTCTGGCAAGCTTTCCCGCTTTCTAACATGACAGGTGTGCAGGTGATAGCTGTCCAGCTGCCCTGAGCTGATCACTGCATGCCGTGTACACAGACGGCACTGTCGTGACTCACCCCACAGAAGTATACTCACCCCACAGAAGTATACTCACCCCACAGAAGTATACTCACCCCACAGAAGTATACTCACCCCACAGAAGTATACTCACCCCACAGAAGTATACTCACCCCACAGAAGTATACTCACCCCACAGAAGTATACTCACCCCACAGAAGTATACACTTACTAACATACCTTTCCCCACAGTCTAAATGGACAGATGATTTTCTGCCCATCACCCTGTGAACACAGAGTTTAAGAAGCACCAACCCTGGCTCACAAGGAGTGAAGGGAGAATGTGAAATTGGGGTGGAGTGAGTGTATCCACGTGGGAATGTCAGAAAGGCTTCACACAGGATGTGGCTCTTAAATTAAGCCCCAAAGATGAGTCAATAGTTCCCAAGTTGATAGAAGAGATGGGAAAAGGAGAGTCTTGAGTAAAGGTTTCAAATCCCTACAAGTTTCAAATCCCTGATCCTTCCAAGTGAGGAAAGTCTTCTGTTTGGCATAACCAGCCACAAAACTGGAGGAGTAAAGAGTTTAAACCTCAGAAATTCATTATTATCAGAGTTCTATGCTAAAAGTCAGGTCAGGGTGTGGCCAGGCCTGGCTCCTTCCATGAAGTGTAGGGAGAACCTGCCCGGGCCCCTTCCCAAAATTGCTGATGGTGTGAGGGCAGTCAGTGGCACTCCTCGGCTTGTAGACCACTGCCTTCATCTCCGTGTCCATGCCTATGTCATATAAGATCATATTCAAAGTACCGAGGCCGAGGCCTTCTGTATATCAGTGGAGTACACAGTTTCAGCCATTGAGAGGTGAGGAATTAACTGGCAGAAGTAGATGTCTGGGAACTTGGTGGTTCTGAGGTGGGGAGGTAAAGGGCGTGACAAAGAATTTTTAAAGTGACCCAGAGAACCTGAAGCCACTCCATGAAGTTATTTAGAAAAAAAGAAATGGATAATGAAACGAGTGCTGAGGCTATCGAAATCTGCCCAGTGCCTGCCTGCTGTGTCTAAGGCCTCAGCTCTTTCCTGGCTTCATCTATAAAACGGGATGATTGCACCCAGCTTGTGAAGCTTGTGAAGCTGGGTAACTAAGGGGACAGGACAATGATGCAGAAATGTACTGATGAGCTCTGCGACACCCACCCTCTCGTCTCAGCCACACAAGGAAGGAAGTCTAATCCAGGGGCAGGGTTCCACACTTGGTCCCATTTTATTCATTTATGGAACTACTTTGAGCAGAAGCATCTGAGTGGGAATCAGAGTTGGGGTGAGAGCGGATCAAAGAGGAGGGACCTAGAGAAGATCTGTGGAGAGGGACAGCAAAAGATGTCTGCTTCACAGAGTTTCTCCAGGGGGGGACACAGGGCATTTGGGGATGGATATCAACTCCTTAACCACTGACACATGCATTGCAGGGAGCTTGCTAGCCCTGGCCCTGGGCAGCACAAGAGTTGGTACTGGCAATAACCCCCAGTTCTGGTACCCCGCAAACATCAGACAGGTTTCCCAGCTCTCCCTGAAGGATGATTGTGATTGCCACCCAGTTAAAGATATCAGAGGCCCTGACAGGAGCCAGCCCTGCACTGCCACCAGCAACATGTGACCCCTCAGCTGGTGCACAGCCAGCTCTTCAGCACCAATTTGTGTCCTCTGGAACTACCTATTCACAGTTTTGGACTTCCGGTGAACCCCACTTCCCATATTCCCCAAAGGAGCCGTCATCAGGGAAGGGATAGGTTCTCAGCTTGGAGGGAAACCTGCTGCAGTAAAGTTCGAGCATAAGCCCCTCCCCACCCCTTCATTTGCATTTCCCGAGGTGTGGACCTGCTGAGAGACTGGGAAAACCCCAAGCTGCACTTGCAGCATAGTACAGAGAGACTGAGGCTGTGTGGTGCAAAGAGCTTACTTAACTCAAGGCAGCTTGAGGCGGTGATGCAAGTACCAGGGGAGGAACTGTTTTTTGAGTTGGTTTCTTCTTTCTTGTTAGTGATAAAGTCTGAAATACCAGACTGAATAAATATTGTGAAATGAAAGTTGTTTGACCAAAACCAGTTTTCTGTTCACTGATTATAAATTCAATCAAGCCAATGAGAGCCTGGATTGGAGCTAATTTGCTTTAAATATTGTGGTAAGCAGCCCTAAAAAAAAAAAAAAAAAAAAAAAAGAAACAGCTATTATAGAGTGAAATAAAAGCGCCCGTCTTCCAATGCCCACTTTGGGCCCCCACACTGGTTTACTGTACTCACTGATAAATTGTCACTCAAGCCAACTAAGATCTGAGAAACATGAACCCTCTCTTTCAACACTACTCATTGTGTTCAATTCATAAGCAAGAGTTAAGCGCCCACTGCCTTCTTCAAGAAAATATGAAAGTTGGTGCTTTGAAATACAAAGCTCAGACTCAGAGTGCTATCTGCATTTCAGATCCCGCTACATCTGCAGCCCTTTCCAAGAATGCTTTCTTCTCAGTGGGGAGAGTTACCTCACCTGCAATTCACTCTGCTTGTAGCAAGGCTGCGGAAAGAAACCTGTTCTTGTGAATGAAGCTCCTTTCTCAGGGCAGAGGCGGAAGCGCCCTCCCCTGGCTTGGTCAGGAGCTTGGGCAACCCCTCCGGGAGAGCAGAGGAAGCCGCCTGGGGCAGTGCGGCTTCGGGGACCTGGAACTGCGGCTGCCTCCTGCCTCGCTCTCCTCCCCAGGATGCAGTTCCTTGATCCTGAGGAGCTTCTCGTAGATGAAGAGGATGATATTTTTGGAGAAGGTAAACACGCTGCTGCTTTGCTTTGTTCCACACTGCTGGAAAGGTTTGCCTATCGTGGGTGATGACTTGAGTGTCTTGGCAGTGTTCTGAATGGACAGTCATCGTGGGCACCAGGGCAGGCACCAGAGGATGTCACGGCCAGGGCTGGCGTGCAAGGGAACTGAGCAGTTTCCTTTTTTGTTGTTGCTTTTAAGTTATAACATGATAAAATTTTAGTTCAGGTCGGAAACTACCACTAAATCTTTCCCAATGTCCCTTTTCTCTGTTGTCTTGTCTGACAGCTTCAGGGAAAACTGCAGCAAACTGAGGCAGGAGGCCCAAAGGTGGCACGGGACACAGTCCTCCCTGACATTCAGGCAGTGATCTCTGTTTCCTGGCTCTGGCCCCTCCATACCCATACCTTTAGATCTCTTCTCTCATGCTTGTATCTCCTTCCCCCACGTAGGTGCCACCGCAGTCCTCCACTCCCCTGCCCTTTCCTTCAGTCTTAAGCAGGGTGCCGAACCCTCTAGGGTCTGACACCAACTGCCACTCCTTTGTGCCCACCGCCATTTCACAGGTTTTCCAAAATTGATTCTGCAGTGAAATTTGTCTATAAGGCTTAATATTTATGTATTTACGTATTTACTGTGGCTCCGGGGCTTGAACCCAGGGCCTTGTGTGTGCTCGGTAACTGCTGTACCACTGAGCTATATCACTAGCCCAGACTTGCTATTTTAAATGGACAATCTAGTAATCCATGGATGCCTTCTCCAATGCTTCCCATGACACTGGGCCCTAAGCAAGAGCGTTTCTAGAATGTGAAATTGTGCGAATAAATGATAATCTGGACTCAAGGATCTCAAAATTTAGTTATTTTCTATAAGAAACCATGTCTAGGAATTTTTAAAAATTCCATCAAATAATATTTTTCTAAGCAGTAGTGTGTTTTGTGGTGATTATACAAGTAATACAGGTTTATTAAAGAAAAAGATAGTATCTTTTTTTAAAAGATAAATTCTTAAGACATTTTGTAAACTAGTTGATGACCATCTTTCCATTATTTTATTCTAGACCCAGAAATATTTGAAATCATCATTTTTGTTTTTATCACAATTTAAATCGGTTTGAAGAATAGCTCCGAAAGCTCTGTTGCTGTTTACTGGGCTCTAGACCATGCCTTCGCTTGGGTGGCAGTCGTTGGGGTGCAGCTCTACTTTAGGGTTGGGACTTAGGCTCTGTTCTTTGGCTTCCACTGACTGCTACCTGAAGAGGTTTGCTCTGGTTGTAGTCACCTGGATACCACTTTTCGTTTTCCACTTGACAAATGCTCACAACCAGGAAGAGAAGCCAAAATCAGGCAATCTCAGTCATTCATTCTCCCTGTAGGAATGGCATTCTAGTATGGCAGGCCTGCTTTTCTTTCCCCCAAAAAATATTCTGTCTCTGTCTCTCTCTGTTTGTTTATCTCTCTCTCTGTCTCTCTCTGTGTCTCTGTCTCTCTCTGTGTCTCTGTCTCTGTCTCTGTCTGTGTCTGTCTCTGTCTGGCTGTCTGTGTGTGTGTCTCTCTCTGTCTCTCTCTCTCTGTCTCTCTGTCTCTCTCTCTGTCTCTCTCTCTGTGTGTCTGTCTCTGTCTGTCTGTCTGTCTGTGTGTCTCTCTCTCTCTCTCTCTCTCTGTCTCTCTCTCTCTCTCTCCCTCTCTCTTGCCAGCTCTGGTGCCACACAGCTCCACCCTACAATGCTCCCACACTGAATTATAGGGGCCTCACCCTGAACAGCAGGACATGATGGTGACCTTGTAGCATCTCCGGCCTGAGTGCTGGTGACTGTCAGGGAGACTAATTTCACCTCAGCAACCATGGTACAGAGGAAAGCTGGGGTCAGAGGAGATCTAGACCCCAGTCCTGGTTCTGCTTGTACGGCCTGGGCATGGGTTACATTGGGTTTTCTCCCCAGTGCAAAGGCCTGGCCTGGTTCTTGGGTTGCATGGAGGATGGGCAGCACAGATCATGAGATGCCACCACACTCCCTGTGATACACTTGACAGAGACTCTTTCCAAACTGATCACTTTATTTAACTTAATCTGTGCAGACTACAAAGGGAATCTTACAAAGCCAACATCCAGTATATCTTCTGCTTTCAGAAGCTCCTGTTTGCTAAGTGAGGTGAGATCCTGTCATTTCCAGCAACCTCTGTAAACGGAATAGGCAACTTCTGGATAGGCAACAGCTTCTGCCCTGGCTGTGCAATTAATCCCCTCTGTCATGCTGCACAGGTTGCTTAATCTCTCTGTGCCTCAGTTTCCCACTTACAAAAAAAGGAGCGCAGATGTCATCAGGAAAGTGTTTAGAGTAATGCCTAAATCATAAATTCCTACAGTATTTAGCAAAACAGATATTCAGAAAAGTGAGACATTTGCATGCAGTCAGCACTTTTCACTTGTCTGGTTAGGCTAGTAAATTTAAAGCAGCATTTATTTACAGAGTATCAGTTTATGAGCACCACGGTAGTGACTTACTGCAGTAGAAGCAGCGCTGGACGAGCTGTCAGGGCTGGGGCAGCCCAGTCCCGGCTGCTCTGTAGCTGTAGAAACTTGCCCAACCCCCCTGACCTCCTCCAGGCGCATTCTGCATCAACCCCAGGAGGCTGGCTGTACTTGCTCTGAGGTCTCATGTTTAAAAGCTGTTCTCTGCACAGTGACACTTGTTTCCCTTGAAGAATCCACACCTGTTCTAGGCCCTCACTCAGCTCTCCCAAGATAGCAGAAAGCGCTCCATGCAGTATGTCTTGTGCAATGAAAAAGAAAAGGCTCAGAAGCTCGTTATTAGGGCAACCATTTATAAAGGAAACTACATCCCCTTGGGGGCCTGTGGGACCACATAAAGATAGAAAAAAGACATGAGTCATGCTTGTGATGCATTTTTTAACTGCTTTTCTGAGATCCTCTGCTTCAGTTATTGTTTTCTGTGGTTAAAGAAAGTGTTAAGATTCTCAGAGGCTAAGACCTAAGATGCATCATTCTTTAACTTTGCTCTGTTCTACAGCAGGGTTGCAGATGAGGGGTAGGTGGAGGGACAGAGAGCAAGAGAGGATGCAGCCCTCCACCCACACACCTCAACCCGGTACCCCATTCTCTCTCTCTCTCTCTCTCTCTCTCTCTCTCTCTCTCTGCCCTTGAAGTTTTCTTTTCAAACACCAACATTATGTCATTTAGAAAACAGTTACTCTCGGGTAACGTGATCTTTTCTAAGAAGATGATTGATTTGATTATCAAAGTATTAAAAATCCAGTTATTACAATGATAGGCCCTTTACCACGGTTGTCTCAAGCTTAACAAATTGTAGGGCTTTCATCTCTCCTAGCACCGTGTGATCTTGACAACAAGTCTGGTAGATGTTAGCAGAAGTAGCTGCCTGGGTGGTGATGACAATGGCAACTAAATAGCAACAACAACGATGATGGTGGTGGCGGTGGTGGTGGTGACTGTGATGGTGGTGAATGAAAAAAGAACAACAGAAGATCCATGAACAGCAGAGGCCTTCACCAGCTGTCCCAGAATATATCAGAAATCATATGTGGGAAGAAACAGTTCTCTAGGTCTGGTCAGTTAGAATTGCAGCAGCCCAAATTACTCCTTAGTACCAGTTAGAGCTGCAGCTCCTTCTTTCCTTAGAAACCGGAGACCTCACTGCTTCTGTTTTCAGCCCTGCTTGGTAATCTGCTGCCAAGTACAATGACAAGAATAATAAAACACCTTGAGCTCACAGCAGGCATGCAGAGGACTACTCAGGCTGTTGTTCTCCCTGGGCACTCAGAAGGCTTTAATGATCTCGCTGCAAAACTCTGGCCTGATCTCTGAGCATCCCTCAGAGCTTGTCCCACACAGCATTTCTCCTGGATGACTGTGTCTGGGAAAGGCATCTTTCCCTTTTCCCTCTCCCCAAACAAGGAGACTCTCCCCCTGAGAGGAACTGTCATGGGAGTCCCCTCACCTACCGGCTGCTGGCAGCACGTACAGACACCAGCAGAAGGTGCGAACAAACGTCACTCCCTTTCGGGCCAAACCTCCCAGCATTCCCCAGGCCGTGTAAGTCAGCACCCCCTCTCTTTCAGGAGGAACTTCACTTCAGAGCAAAAGACACAAACTATTTGAAAAAAATTATAATTAGGATTTGTGCTAATCTTTTTTCTTTCTGTGTAGACTATTTGCAAAACCAAGAGAGGGTTTTAATAGGTAATCAGTTATACAACTTATAGTAAGTTTTGATTTATATACAAGACTACATTTTTCTCCTTCCAGAAATGAAAAAAAAGGAAGGAGGGAGAGAGGAAGGGAGAGATAAAGGGAAAAAGGGAGGGAGGGAAGGAGGGAGGGAAG
>PVKA01030937.1:0-26778 GCA_004027165.1 Ctenomys sociabilis
ACTAGGTAAATAATTATTGAATCTTTGATATAATTCAGCTATAAAAAACCTGTAAATATAATTTCATGTATGCACCTTGTACAGTACCAAAACGTTATGAAAACAGTTTGCAATGTATTAATTCATCGACTCTGTATGGTTAAGGTGTCTTGAAAATGTCTGATTGACATTTGTATTTTAATAAAATAAAAATAAATGGGAAAAAAAAAGAAAACAAACTTAAGTTTTATTTGTTGATGATTCCTTCTTTCTCGTTTTCAATACCTATATGCGAAAACATAGTTCATTAAAAAATCAAGGAAGATGATATCATAAAGGCTTAAGAAGGAAAGACAGCTTTGATATTATAAATTATTGTCATTCTTATTCACACAAGTGCCATTATTATTACTATTACTACTAATAAAACTATTTTGCTATACCTGAGCACTAGAGAAAGCAGAATGAGAAGAAGAAGCAAAAGGAAGAAGGAGCAATATAATTAGCTAATTCTGGTACCCTAATTGTATGTTGAGGGATGGTAGCATTCTCTTTGTGAAACCAGGCTATCAATGTGAGCAATTCCAGCAACCATTCTACTTTCTGGGCTTGCCACATTAATAATAATAATAATAATAATAATAATAATAATAATAAAAGGGCACCAAATGAAATTTGAGATTCAGACATATAGCAAATTGATTTTCGATGTGGGTATGTCCTACCTGACATGTGAACCTTGTAAGGAAAATTTGTTTGTCATTTACCCAAAATTCAAACATAACTGTATGCTGTACTTAACCAGAGAGTGTGATCCTTGCTCCTTCCCCATGTTTCAAAAGGTCACGGATGGTGGCTTTGGCAGTGTGCATAGGCACTTTGTCATGCATCACATACACGAGTAGTTGTGGGTGTGCAAATTCCCCACCAAGGAAGTGGAGCGGAACATTTCGAATTCATGGAATAGCAAATGGCCACTTTGAAAATGCAATGAAGGGGGCTGGGGAGATGGCTCAGTGGTAGAATGCTTGCCTAGCAAGCTGGAAGCCCTGGGTTTGGTCCTCGGCACCAAAAACAAAAAACAAACCTCCCCTAAAAAGCAATTCAACCAAAAAGGTTCCAAAATGTAAGTGATCCACTGATTTAAACAACTAGTATATGACAAATGAGGAAAAGAATTCTTTGATGCAAGGCATAAATCACTATGAAAAAAAAAACCTTGAGTCGTTGTGATCAATATTTGGACAAATGAATAAATTATGCATGATCATACATTCTAAACTTATACTAAATTGAGAATGAATGAAATACTACAACATCCAAACACAGTTGAATTTTTCCTCACTGATACTGAACAAAAGAAACCCCAGATTTAATGAAGGCACCACTCAGCAGTAAAAATTAATGCTTCCTAACAGATGGTAAGAGAGAAAAAGATTTTAAAAGGAAAACAAGCCAATTGCTTACAACAAAAATCAGGGTGTTTTCAAATTCAGAGTATATGGAATTACTAGGAATATATATTGGGGTTTTATAGTGCTAAGATTATTTTCTACATGTATGTTTAGGATATGAAACTGTTTATTTCTTAATAAACTATATTTTTGTTTTATGTACTTCTCTACAAGCATGATAAAATCCTACACTTTATAATTAGAAATATTGATGCATATTTATTAAAATGATTACTTGGAGAGTTATACTCTTAGAAAAATGCAGTTCACCAAAACTGACTACAAAGGAAATAGAAAATCAAGAAGAATAGTAATTTTTGTAGAAAGTATATCTTAACTTTTAAACCTATACATTTATTTATTAAGGCTTTATTCATAGATCTCCCATGAAGAGTTACTTAATAAAGAATAGGTAGTTAATAAAGAACTAAGTTCAACTTTGGACAAATTCCTTCAGGTTAAAAAACAATTGAAAATAACCTCAGTTACATTTATTCTTTTTTTTTTTTTTTTTTTTTTTTTCTTTTTTTGAGACAGGGTCTCACTGTGCAGTTCAGGCTGGCCTTAAACTCACTTTATAGCTCAGGCTGGTCTCGAACTCACAACAATCCTCCTGCCTCAGCCTCCCGAGTGCTGGGATTACAGGCCTGCGCCACCACGCCTGGCTTTACATTTATTCTTTAAGAATAATAAAATTGGATTTCAAACCAAGTAAGGACTAATCAGGAAAAACAATTGTACACTTATCTGTTTCTGGAAAATAAAATAGTATAACACAAAATATTTGTGTTTATTTCAAGAATGCAATTTTAGCCTAACACCAGGAAAAGATCAAATGATTAACTGCAAGTGTAGCAGCCCCTTCCTGGCTCTCATCTTGGCCCAAGAAGTCTATATTTGTCATCACTCTCACCAGTGCAACACACAGTAAAAACAAAGACTGTAAGACACACACACACACACACACACACACACAATTATTGGGGATCCAAGGGGCCCTAAGTCCAGCCATGAAGATGGCCTTCCAAAGGAAAAAGAGATCGACTCAGGCTTCACCTGAGTTTTATTCAGCTGAGTAGGAGGCATGGCTTGAGGAAGAGCATTATGGAAAGTAGCTGATTACTGTGAGCTGGGCTAGGTGGGTGGCTTGCATTTACCTCTGCCATATCAGAGAGAATAATTTGCATTATGCTACTGAGAGAGTATCTAATGTTTTGAAGGTCTGGCGCTTCAGCTCTCATGTATAATCTTTCAAGCCCCAGGAAGTTACAGTCTCTATCTCAAGGCTTGATCCCAGCCCACAGCGTGGAGCACTGGCTCTTCGTCCTGTCTCCACCCGGCTCATGTTGGAGAGCAGCAGGTGTGGGTTATCAGGGAAACATGAAGGTTGTCTTCAAAAATTACCACCAGCACCTCAGCTAGACCAATATACACTGCTTAAGGCCAACTGAAGAGAAGTCCTAGCCAGCTCTGTAGATATCAACACAGGAAAATAGAATCAGGCTCAGCCTGAAGATAATTGCTCTTCTTTCAAGCAGAGCTGCTCAGGTGGTCTTGCACATGCAGTGACATGTTTCTTTCTTCTCTTTTTTTTTCAGTGGTACCAGGGGTCATACTCAGGAACTTGAGCTCACCAGGCAAGTGCTTATTTCCACTGAGCTATCTTGTCAACCTTCAGTGACATTTAAAAAAACTGTATTTAGTACAGAGTCTCATTACACAGACTGAACTCATAGTGATCCTCCTGTTTTCAGCCTCCCAGGATTTGGGATCACAGGCACGTGCCACCATGCCCAGCCTCAGTTACCATCTTAGTTGGCCCTGGGGGCAGGGCCGGCGTGGCATTCTGGGAATCCAACCCCAGGCCCTGCATCTGCCTCAGCAGGTCTTGGTCTGCTGACCTATCTGGCTGGCCCTGCAGTGACATCATTTTGCATTAAATTTCTAGGCACCCACACACATTTGAGTTCACTGCCATGTGCGTATGTGTGTGTGCATGTGTGTGTGTGTGTGTGTGTGTGTGTGTGTGTGTGTGCTGATGAAGAGAAAACAGATAACTGGGCAAACATGGCTGTGATTTAGAAAAAAAAAAAACTGCTTCTGATTTGTCTCACTACATTTGTGTTTGCATGCTGCAGTGTAGGGTTCAGGAAGACATTGTGTAGACTTAGAATCCGATGATTGTTTTGATAGAGACGGCTGTTGTAATACCATAAATGTAACTTGCAGTGGAGTCTTTTTAAAGTGTGGCAATTGATACAGACTGAAATGAAGCCTCTTTGAACAAAACTTCTTTTTACAGCTTCCCACAGAACTATAGATCATTTTAAAGCTTTTGCATTAATAGTACATTAAATTATGTTAATTTTTATTAGAAACATTTATTTATTTGTTTATTTATTTTTGGTACTAGGCACGTATTCTACTGAGCCATCTCCCCAGACCCTGGTACTACGGATTAAATTCAAGACCTTGCACTTGCCTGGCAGGTACTTATACCACTGAGCTATTTCCCCAGCCACTTGTATTGTGTTTGTAGTATTCATATGATACACACTATTTTTTACTCTTTTCTTTATAAACCTCCAATGTAATTTTAGTTACTAGGTATTTGTAAATAAATTTTGACTCAAATCATATGGAAAGTGCCTTATATGTTTTTCACTCGGTTCTAGTATATTCCATCTTAGCTTCTTGATGGCTAAGTCAGATCAGGATGCCAAGTCCTCAGAGGCAGCCCTGAAGTGGTGAATAAACAATGGAATTAGTATTCCTGGTTTCCATCAACATCATGCAGCTGCATGGATAAACAAATCACATGGGATAAGTGTTTCCGTTCCGTCTAATTGGACTGTACTCTCACAGCCAAGCCTTACTATGCAAAAATAGTTATTGCTCTCTTCTATCTTCATTTTCATCATCATCATCTCTTATTCAGATGAGCTGATTGGAAACCTCTAATGAGTTATAGGATCTGATATCATGCAAATGCACTTTTTCCTTAGCTGATGAGTTTATTCTCATCTTTCGCTTAAGAATACAAACTCATAATATGGATGAAGCAAACCTATGCATATGTAATGATACAGAAATAGCTCTAGTCTATGTACGCAGAGCTGCCCGCAGTTCTCAGCTCTATTTTTCTATACTTGGCTTTCCACTGAAGTTTTCAGTAAGGTTTTTCCAATCTTAATAAAGAATAAATAAAAATTATATTTCTTGAGTACTGAAAAGGCATTATATTGCTTGAATTTTGATTTAAAATGACATGAGAGGAATATTGAAGAAATAATACAAGAAATATGTTTTATGTCAGAATAATCATCAAATTTTATGAGCCTCCATCTGGCATATTAAAGTATTAATATGACATCAATATAAACAGACTGCAGCATATCTCATACCATGACATATTAAGAATAATCAAAAATCTTTGAATACAAAGAACTACTTATTAAAAGCATCAATATTGCATACACTGCATACAGATAAAATTTACATCAAAGCACTTCACCACTGAGATGGTAGTCTGAGGAAAGTTATAAGGAGGAAAGTTATCTTAAATAATAATCATTTCAAAGTAATAAACTGTCTAGAAATGATGGCTTAGTGCTTCTGCATTTGATATTCAGTAAGTAGTTATCCTGTCAAAACTGCCAGTGCTGACTGATAAATGTTCAAAAGACTACTGGGATATTGACAAATCCTCAACTTGAATGTGTGATGGAGATAAGAAGATTAAATTTGTGTTTACTCTAACTTATAGCCCCAGCCTGTGTGCCACCAGAGAGAAAAGATTTGCTAATATTGTTCACTATAATGAGCATTATGTATGTAAAACGCAGTATGCAAAGAGTGCCTCATCGTTTCTTCATGAAGTCATATTGCATTGTATGAATCAGGGCTGAAGTTGAGACATAGAAATAATGTCATACAGGCATCTGTCTGTCTCTGCCTCTGCCTCTGCTTCTACATCTGTCTCTCCTTCTCTTCTCTTAGCTACTTGGTTTTTGGAAAGTTTGATAAGATATTTGGTAAAGTATATACACAGGTATATTTGGTACTGTATCTATTTCTTTATCTCCAAATGAGACTACCAATATATTATAATCAGATGTTAGTAAATATTTAATTGAGTAAAAATAAATACTAGCACTGCATCTTAGTGTCTTTTTGTTATCTATCTCATCTCTATTTCACTTTATATTAAACAGTACTAGTATTTAGGACATGCATACGTAGTACAGAAGACTGTTCCTGAAAGGCAGAATTTCTTCTTCGTAAGGAGAGCCTTGGCTTTGTCCTTCATCTGTCAACCAACTCACATCAGCCCCACCTAGTTTATGCCTGAGACTACTTTTCATTTGAAAGCAACTAACTTGAGCTGGGCGTGGTGGCACATGCCTGTAATCCCAGCACTAGGGAAGCTGAGGCAGGAGGATTGTTGTGAGTTCGAGACCAGCCTGAGCTACAAAGTGAGCTTAAGGCCAGCCTGAACTGCACAGTGAGACCCTGTCTCAAAAAAGACAAAAAAAAAAAAAAGAAAAAAAGAAAGCAACTAACTGTGGAATTTAGTAACAGCTACCTGGTTTCTAGTTTTAACTTAACTGTCTAGGTTTAATTAAATTTAATTAAATACCTGGGTATTAAAAGATGAAACTACTCAAAACAGGCATAGTTTCGTATTTCTTACCACATATCCTTCTCACATTGTTTAATATATAGCGCATTATTGGGCTTCACAAAGCAGAAAAAATGCTAATACATTTTGAAGACATTGTTATATTTTCAAATAGTTAAGAGTACTGTTATAAATATGGTTCTTATGCTGGCATGAAATACTATGTTAAATGTGAGAAGTCCATTGGCCATTTCAGAATTTCTTGGTGTCCAGTGAACACTGCACTCTTTGTACTCCAGGGGCTGCAATTAAAACACCAGAACCTTCTGCTGCACGGAGATTTCCCAGCATTACCACAGTGCTTACACACTGCTCAGGAGCTGGTGGGATAGCTCACAGAGCAACGAAAGCTTTCATGCTTTTTCTGCCCATTTCAGCAGCATGCTTCATATCTTGGTCCTCTCTAATGTGTTTGGTGTATTAAGTTTAATAATTAATTACCTATTGATTAAAAGGCTAATTAATTAGAGCAGAGTGCCACAAGTGTATTTGACATACACAAACTTCATCTCTTTTTTTTCTAGCAGAATACAAGTGAGAGAAAAAATTTGTTATGAAATATGTGTTCTTACTCTGTTCAATAGAATCAGTTGTTTGTGCATTCTTTATAAATATTTAGTAAACAATGAATTAAGGACTTCATTAGAAATATAATAAAAGGTAAAGGCTATGGCTATATACAGAGGGAAATATATATAAAAATACATGTAATTAATTATAGGCAGGTTAGAGTTAGCATGAGAAAAAATTAGTAATTGTACTATTCAAGAGTAGAATAATCTTTTAATTCCACTCAGCAATCAACTGGAAAAAGTTACATAATACAATTTTATTTCTACTTCTTCAAATATACATACATGTGGTTAATTGTACCTATATGATGGAGATCACTACAAACTGCTTTGAATAGGACATACATTAACCAATGGGCTTTATGTTTACTTGTGAGTCTGTCCAAAGCTGAAGCCACACTTGGTGGACTCATAGCAAGTGAACCTCTGTGAGTCACCGATCCCTACTGAGGCCTGGAACAGTGGGTGAAGCCAGGTAGCCTTGAAGGATAAGACACGGTCAGAGCCAGAGACACTTGGTCTGGCCTCAACTAGGCTGAAGCCTCAGGCATCTCAGTCCTAGGTGCATTCACTTAGTATCTTACTAGGAGGAGGTCCTGAGTGGTTCTGCCCTTCTTGAGTGGTTCTCCCTTCTTCTGATACCTAAATAAATATATCAGCAGGTCTTGGTTTTAGCCCTGAGAGAATCGTGTGAGGGGGCTTGGATCCTCCTGGAGCCCTGATGTCATTCCATTTATCTCTTTATTGGTCTTCACCACACATTCCTGTGCACCTGATCAGTCTGCAGTAAGTAAGGGATATTATTAACCCAAGGCTTATAATCACATAATTTGTAAATGTTAAATAGAGTGAAATATGAACCAGATGCTGCACTATTCATTGGTTATACAGTAATAATATGGGAGATACTTTTACATTTTTCTGAGAAGCTTATATTCTGTATGTTCTTGAGTGTGTGGCTGGCATATGGAATGTAACCAATGAATGTTAGTTTTTACTTGCATTATTTAGTAGCAGTGGCATCATTCACTCACTGACTCACTCACTCACTCACACACACACACACACACACACACAATTAATGCGACAGAAATTTGTGGAATGGAAAAATTAATGAAGCAGGGCCAGCGAGATAGCTCAGTAGACTAAGTGCCTACTTAGGTAAGTACAGGGACCAGGGTTCAATTCCTGGCACCATATGCCATTCCTGGGCATGCTGAGCTGTCCACTGAGTCTGAGCATGGTGGCGCACTCCTGTAATCCCAGTTCTGGGTAGACTGATAACAGGAGGACCAGTATGAGTCTGAATTGCATAGTGAGACCCTGTAGCAGATACATAAAAAGAAAATAATGAGGGAATTAAATAAATTAAATAATGAGAACATCATTAGAGTGAGCCATTCAAAATGAAGACTAAAATACTAGAAATATCACATGATAAATATTGTCAGCAATGACAGTGGGATGGACAGGAAGGTTTTGAAGAAAATATCTACTTAAAAACAATGGCAAATACAGTCAAGGAGTAAACAGTGAATGTACTCTAATCACAGAGTCCAGGTAAACTTTTGCTGTGGACATCTGAATGTTTCCATAAGAATGTGACCTTCTGGAGTGAAATGAAAGCAAATGACCAGTGTGTGGTTTGACTTAGTTATAGAGAACTTGTCTAGCATGCATGAGGGCCTGCCTGAGTTCAATCTCCAATACTAAAATCGAGAGAGAAAATCCATAAGTTTTATCCATCCTCAAAAGAACACAGCTTGTACCTCATAACAAGGAAGAGTAAGACAGAAACAATGAATAAAGATAAACTGGTTGCAGAAGTTGATGACATGTACAGGTGAGAGAAACTTGGGGAATGATCAACCAGAAACATGTGGATCACCGTTTTGGTTTTTTTTTTTTTTTTTTTTTTAATTTAGGGAAGTGTAATACCTTTCCAAGGAGTACAAAGACACAAGAGGTTAAGAGAAAAGTGCTATTTGGATCCATAACTTCCAAAGCAGTTTCATAAAACCAATCTACTTGAGGAGAAGACAAAATACATAGTGAATAAGTGTCAATGACTGGAGAGCGCAATTGCTGACCAGAGGCCGAGGGCTAGACTGATTTGTGATGATTTATTCTCTAGATTCTGAAAGATACTGAAAATAATGAACTGGGCATGGAAGAATCTCCCCAGTAGCCAGGTACCTGCTTGGAAAAGATTTGAAGTCCATGGGTCACAGGTTTGTTTAATTCCTGCTATGTACACCACAGTATAACAGGTGCTGGAGGTGCATCAGTTAGTCATTTTGTAGCTAGATAGGTACACACAGATAAATGATAGGCAATAGATATAGACATATAGAGAAATGCATTGATAGGTGTGTGTGTGTGTGTGTGTGTGTGTGTCTGTGTGGTGTATTCAATATATTCACACTTTTAGAACTTACATTCCATTCATGAGAGAAACAGGAAACAAGTAAATATGTAATGTTAAGTAGTAATAAATTATTTGGTAGAATGTACTATTTTATGTGAATTCAAATCCTTCTCTTTTCACACGCATACTCCAACCTACTCAATTCTCATATCATCTACTGGTAGGTAGATACTATTTTATCCATATTTTAAAAGTGAATGAACTGAAGGACAGAGGCTGGGGAGATAGCTCTACAGTCTAAGCACCTGCCTGGCAAGTGCAAGGACCTGAGTTTGATCCCTGGTACCACATGCTGTACAGGCCCAGAACCCTGGGTGCACCATGCCCACTACTACAACTAGGTATAGTGGGGCACACCTGTAATCCCAACCCTGGGGGGCTGAGGCAAGAAGATCACTACCAGTCTGAGCAGTGTAGTGAGTTCCTGTACCAAATACATGTATACATAAACAGAAAAAAAAAACCTGAAAGACAGAAATGAAAAGTAATTTCCTAAGATTTTTTGTCTTCTAAGAGGCATAGTATATTTGATGGCATATAATTTGGCACCAGTTATCATATTTGCTAGTCTAATACTTGTCTACACCACCATAATTTATATGGAAATGGCTGTCACCAAGAAAGAAAAGGCAGGAGGAAGACAGAGACAATTCTTTGTCTGATGAGCATAAGGGCTAAGGGACTCATAGGATTTTGATTTGAAATGGTGCCTTCAGGAAAGCTTGCACTAGCACGAGGAGGGCCCATCTGAACAATGCTGTGAAGGAGACAGGCAGCCAGCCATGGCTGTTTCCATTTGGTGCGGAAAGAATTTGGGCCAAGGAAACAGATGCAAAGAGTTGTGATGGGAACCAGTCTGGCTTGTTTCTAGGGACAGGGTGGACCAGGTACAGGGAAAGGAGAAACATTTAAGGTAATCCACAGCTCACACCGTGAAGGGGGTTGTAGACCAAGGTCATGACTTCAGCTGAAGTCTAAGACTAAATGAAAAAGGAGGAGCAAGTGAATTTTTGAGTACAAAATGCCACAATCTAATTTACATAGTAATGATACTGGCTGCTTCTTTGGCGAAACTCAGGGACAAGGATAAAAGCAGAGAGGGCTTCCCAGTGAGCTAGGAAATGACGATGCAGCCCAGGCATCGGAGGAAGAGGCGAAGGGATCCTATGTCTGCCACTCATGCAATTAAAATGGAATCAAAATCGAACAGTTCATAGTAAACAAATTCTGAAATAGAATCTTAGAGTCAAATTTCCAGTGTGAATGTAGACTGGGGACATTTTCAGGGCTATGAGTCAGGATCTTTAGCAAAAACCAGCAAAATTCTCTTGGGTTTGTTTAAAGAAACAGGCACGTATTATAGCTTATTACTATGCTTTCTGGATTCTCTAGAATATATCCAAGACCTTCTTTCATGTACCATTTCCCATTAATTACTATATACTGGAGTCATTGGGGAAGCAAGTGCCTGAACTCTAGCAGTGAAAGAGCCTGAAAAATGAACTGTGCCTTCTTACTGGAGATGTTCAGGGTGAATGTAAAGGATTCAAGGCTTAGTGAATGTGTTTAAAATGTGTTGAATGTGAATTCCACTAAACAGAAACCTGATAATTTTCATTGCATTCCACCTTGAACTACTAACAACAAAAGTTACTGTTTTCCTTTCCCTACTTGTTTCCTTAAACAAAACAAATGATAAATTCCTTCTCTTTCACTTAGTGAAAGGAAATACTTTCTAAAGATTGGGCAGCCCTACCCTAAGATTTACCCCAAACTTCATTTGTGCTTGAATTCAGGGTTTATTTTTTTAATGTTTCCCAGGGCTTGGGAGTATGTGATACATTGATTAATTAGAAAACAAATATAAGGATGCATTTTAAAATTAACCATCATCATTTGTCTTTTTTAATTATCAAAGGAACTATGGGTTAAAAATAAAGGTCGGTGATCCATACATCAAAGAAGAAAATATGAATAGACTTTTTTCTAATTTCTGAAACTTGTCACAAGGCCATCACTGGTATTTATGACTTCCGTAGTTTACTACCAATTTTCTCTTTCTTCTGGCCCTACCAAGCTCATGAACTACTGAAGATTTCTACCTGAAAAAAAGATTATTTTTTTTCTCTTTTCACACTTTCATTCCTGAGGGACCAGAGTCCATGGTAATCTTGCTCATAAATGTTACATTATCTTTTATCACTAGATATAGCAGGATTAGAGGCCTCATCAGTGTGCTCCCCTGGGCTTCAAACATCTTCTGTGCCATCCCAATTTATGGTAGCAACCTTGTTTTCTTAATAATCTACATCAGTCACTGCAGCCAACATCAAAACCTATTCTTAACCTATTCATCTAGTGACATAAAAAGCCCAGAATGACAAGAACACAGCCACATGTTCTTATTTAATATAAGCTTCTCTATATTCACTGGATCTGGGAGAGAGTTCCCCAGGGTCTGGCACTCATTTGCACATCTTGCTAGCACATGCACTCAGTGCTATTTTTTGAGTATCTCTTCAGATTCATATAACAAAATTTCTTGGAAGTGTTCTGCCTCAGACAAGAAAGCAGAAATGTTTTCTATTATGAAGAGAGGCAAATTTTGAGTAGGTTTGCTTGCAGCCCATCTTAAGTGATTGTACTCTCCTGAGACTGTATTTTAGTTTTGAGGGGTCATATAAATGCCATCACTTACTGGGTGACTCTCTTAGTTTCTTTTCTCTTTGCTGAGACAATGTAACTAACACTCTAGGTTAAAGGAAGAAAGGTCTGTGTAGCTCACAGTTTGTAAAGTGTCCAGTCCATAATTGGCTGGCTCTAAGGCAGGGTGGAAATGACAGAAAGGCAACAGTTCATGGTGGTGGAAGACTGCAAACTTAACAAATAGGCGAGATGGGGAGGACAGGACTCTTTCCATCTCTTATGCTATATGCTAGCTACCTGCCCTGAGCAGATCTAACCCTCACACCTTTAATCCCAGCACCCTTATTCCTAGCATTGCATTGTGAACTAGTCACACACTTTAAATTCAGCTACCTCAGAAAAAGTGAGATCCAATGTTTTATGAAGCGTTGCAGGGACATCTAGACACAACTATAACTGTAACTTGAACAAAGGCCATGCATTTTCTAACAACACTGGAGGTTGAAAAATCCAGGATCAGCTTCCTAGGAGTCTGAGCCTGCTTCCTATTGCCTTGGTTGCAGACACCTTTTCCTGTGTGTTCCTCTTTCCTTTACTTAGGGGCACAAATTTGAGGCAATTTCTGTTATATGGCCTCTCACTCCAATGGCCAGAGAATCAATGTAGACTGAAACTCTGCTAATATTTGAATATGTTCATTTATTCCCAGATGCCTACAAGACCACATTAGACTGTGGTCCACTGGGATATTGTGGCTCTCAAGGAATTAATGTAGTATAGAGCGTAGTATAGAGTAAGTATTTAATTACACTTAAACATATAAGTAATTTTTCTCTATAGAGGGCAGAACAATTCTGGAAAGCAGCAGTGAAGAAAGTCTCAAAAGGAGATTTGTGTTCACTTACACACCATTAGTAGAGTCTCCTTACTCAAGTGCACCACAGTAACTTCCAGTGCCATAGATTCTCTGTCATCTGGCCATGGTTCTTGTGGCAGCTCAAATCTATCTCAGATTGGCACATGTAAAGTAGTTTCAGTTCAACAAATCAAGCAAAATCTTTCTGGATAGCCTTGAAATTTGTTGCTAAGGACACTAAGATCAATAAGTAGCCATCAAAGATTTATCTGCTTCAGACCACTTTGGTGTCAAGCAGAGTAAATATACCTTATCTCATAAATTGTAACTGCATCTTGATTGACTTTACCACTGCTACTGAAAATAAATGTTGCATTTCATTAGTAGCATCTCACATTATTCAGTGGCCTACAGAAATTGGTCATTACAGCAGTGGTTAAAGATCTTGTATCTACCTTCCTTAGTAGATCTCTAAAAGTCATGGTACACAGGCATTATTGCAGAATTTCTTATAGGACACAGATGGGGTGTTGATATGTAGTTATCTTTGCCCTTGACAATACATTAATCCCTCTAATGTTTGAACTTCTTTATGCACATTACAATAAAAATCATCCTGTACCTCAGTCTTACTTACAATAAGATATAGTAAGACCAGGGGTCAGTTACCAAATAAATCACTGGCAGTATTTGCAGAGGGCATAAATATTACACATAAGTAGCCTCCATTAATATCTACAACAAGTAAAAGAAATAAAATTACCATCAATTTCTTAAAGCAGCATATGATACCTGGAATCATTGTGAATTGTACCCACATTAAGATACACATCCATATTTGAAATAGCTTTTTTATTTCCTGCTTTGGCATTATAGAAATGCATTTCTACATCTATTCTATGTTTGTGTTGGTGAAACTTAGTGAGATCCCTAATATTTCTAACTTCTGCATCCCTTGTAAGTGGTCCAGTACAATCAACCTGCCACCAGGTCACAGGGAATGGCACCCCAGGGAGTGGTGCCATATCGGGGAGTCGGAGTTGGTCTCTGTTGCTGGCATACTGGGCATTCAGCAGTGGCTGTAGCCAGATCAGCCTTGGTGAGTGGGAGTCCATGTTGCTGTGCCCATGCATAGCCTCCATCTCTGCCACCATGGCCACTTCCATCATGGAAGGGACTGTGCTGGGTCCTCACTGGCATAGACACATATTCTGGACATGGATTTGTCTTGCTGCACATAATGCTTCTGCCAAAACTACCATCTATGGACTTACATAATGACTTATCCACCGACATGAGATTCTGCACAGCATTGCTTCTGATCAAGGAACACAGCTTACAGCCAAAGAAATGAAGCAGCGGGCTCATGCTCATGGAATTCATTGGCCTTATCATGTTCCTTATCATCCAGAAACAGTTGGATTGATTGAAAGATGGAATGGTCTTTTGAAGAAGCAGTTACAGTGCCAGCTAGGTGGCAATAGCTTGCAGGGCTAGGGTAAGGTACTTCAGAAGGTTGTATATGCTTTGAGTTATGGTACTATGCCCTCTGTATGGTACTTCGTCTCCCAAAGCAAGGATTCATGGGTCCAGGAATCAAGGGATGGGAGTAGGAATGGTACCGCTCACCATTACTCCTAGGGATCCACTAGCAAAATTCTTGCTTCCTGACCCCTTATGTTCTGCTGCACTAGAAGTCCTAGTCCCAGAAGGGGAAGGACTGTGCCAGGAAGCACAGCAATGATACCACTGAACTGGAAGCTAAGATTTCCCCCAGTCACTTTGGTCTTCTCATGCCTCTGAAGAAACAAGCTAAAAAGGGAGTCATAGTGCTGTCGGGGGTGATTGACCCACACTATCAAGGGGAAATTGTATTGTTGCTCCACAATGGAGGAAAGGAAGAATATACATGGAGTGCAGGAGATCCCTTGGGGCGCCTCTTAGTATCGCCAAACCCTGTTATTAAAGTCAATGGAAAACTTCAATACTATAAAACAGGCATGATGATAAATGGTCCAGAGCCTTCAGGAATGAAGGTGTGCATTACTCCTTCAGGGAAACAACCCAGACCTGCTGAGGTACTTGCTGAGGGCCAAGAGAATACAGAATGGGTAGTAGAAGAAGGTAGCTCTAAATATCAGCTACAACCCTGTGATCAGCTCCAGAAAAGAGGATTATAACTGTACTACTTCACCCCCATATATGGTTCTGTTATAGTATAATAGTACAAGATTTTGCTTACCAAACTTGTGTTAATGTTGAAGCATAAGCAAACAAAACTTATTTTCTATTTGGGTAAGGGTATTAGCGCATTTCCGTTTGTATGGAGGATCGTTATAACAATGTTAAACGTAATTATATGCATACTCCTGTATTTGGAGACTGGTTTAAAATATGCCAAGTTGACAAGGGGTGGATTGTAGTGGTTGATACATTGTGTCAACTTGGCTAGATGACTCTGTAGTGCAGTTCCTGTGAGGTTCTGGCGCAGTTCCGGCTGGTGGGGTGTGGGGGTCCCGCCCTGGAACACTATTGGTTCTGCCCAGAGTGACTCAGCAAAAACAGGTCATATAAAGGGGACTGAAGAAGTGGTGAATCTCTCTCTCTCTCTCTCTATCTCTCTCTCTCTCTCTGGCCTCTGGCTTGGATCCTTCACTTGCAGCACTCATCCATGTCCATCGCAGACTTTTCAGGCTTCTGTCGTAGACTCATTAGCTGATGAACAGAGACTTGCATGGAGCATAGCAGTAAGCTTTGCCATCTGCACGCTCCCTCATCTGGCTCTGCGGCTGACTGTCATAGGCCAGTCTTGTAATTCCTTATCTTATGTTATTATCTGATCCTTATATCTGCTCCTCTAAGTAAAACCCTGACCAACCTTTTATGGAAATAAGCTTTTAAACTCAAAAAAAGGCTGCTTATTCCCATGGGATTTAGAGATCAGTGGGATTGATTCTTGGTATTCTATTATTCCACAACTGATCTAAGCAGAGCATTGTTCTACTTAGAACTGAGTTGGCTTGGCCTAGTCAACCACATTATGAAAACATGCATTCTACAAGGACTAGGAAAAGATGTAAGTAAGGTGAGCCTCCATCTTCCATAGCAGAAATTTAATAGCTATCTTGAAATCTGAAATGTAAATGTTCTGATACTATAAGAATTCTCTTCCTTTTTTTTGGTAAAATTCAAGAAGAAAATGCTAAATCATTTGAAAATAAGTCTCTGGGAACAACAGTCCAGTACAAAGCATAGACTATTATTTTCAGTCGTAAGTATTGTGACATTAATTAAATTTTAAAACAAGGTTTGTGGTTCACATTAATGCAAGTAAAAGTGTAGATCAGATTAATAGGCTTTGGATATGTAGAAGTATAGTATTTATTTCCTGGGGCTGTCATGATAAAATGCCATAATTTAACAGAAAATGATTTTCTCTTAAAGACTAGTACCTCAAGTATTGGCAGGATTTTGTGTGTGTGTATATGTGTGTGTGTGTGTGTGTGTGTGTGTCTTTGTTTTGTTTTTTCTTGAAGTCTGTCTCCTGGGCTTGCAGATGGGGCCTTTTTCTTTGTCTTTCCATGACCTCTTCTATGTAGTTGGAAATCCTTGTGGCTTTCCTAATGCTGTCTTGTCTGTTAGAAAAGCTTCAGCCATATTGGTCTCTCCCTCATCTCATTCAGTCACATTTTAACTTACCTCTGTCAAGGCCTTACCTCTAAATTTACCTTCACAGACACCCTGGAGTTTAAGGCTTTAAGCTAGGAATTTGTGGAAAATAAAAGAGTCTAAAACATAACATTTTTACATTAATTACATCATTACCTAATTATAACATATTCCTTATGTGTATGATACATACATACAAAATTACAGATTTTTATAATATATAGTTATAAAATAGCCAATCCGAATTGTGGCTTATATAAAGGCTATTTATTTCTGATTTTCAAATATTATGTCTTTTCTATAAATAAAATTTTTAGGGATTATACAATATACTTTTTGTGAAATCCATAGCCCAATAGCTAAACACAGCAGTGCCTTTTCCACATGCCTGATACCCATAGTAATGCTATCTTTTCAAGAAATGTGAATTTATTCCTATTGTCACCCATTCAAAACTTACTGCTCACTAATTACACTTGAGACAACACTTTGGAATCTCATATAAAGAAGAAGTATGTCTAGGAATTAAAGGATCTATATTTAACAATATAGTGAAAGATATGCACAGAGAGCAAAGCATAAATAGTTTTTTGCTGATAGAAACCTCAGCAAGAGCCTGGGATATAGCTCAGTGGGAGAAGCACTTGCCTGGCAAATGCAAGGGCCTGAGTTCAATCCCCAGTTCAACCAAAAAACAAACAAACAGAAAAAAGCAAAGACACTTCAGCAATGCCCTTAGAGGTTTGAAAGGTGCTAACAGTCAGGCTTGGAGGATGGATCCCAATAGGATGTAGAGTCAGTGCAGTTCCTGTAGCACAGATGACGGACAGTGTAGGACTTTGTTCTTAAGAGTTCACAACAGGAAAGAAATACAGTTCAGTTGATGAAAATAGGACAGTAAGGAACTCAGGAATTTAAGGAATGACCCATTCAGAGAGATGAAAATGATGAATATGCTTGGAAGAGGTGACATGGCAATGCTAAGAAATTATTTTTCAGCATTACTTTGTTCAGTGTTTGTATCAACACAATGTAATAGATATTCTTATTTTCTCAACACTGCGATTGATGAAAATAAGCTGACAAAAGGTGAGTCCACTTCAACTGCCTGATGTCGCCTTTCTACCAAGGGATAGACTGCTAATCAAGTAGTGCAAGTGCAAGGAAGCTTGTAATGCATAGTTTATTATTGAATGTCTTGTGTTGTGTTGAATCCATGTCCATCTAAGAGAAGATTTTTTTTACAGTAAAAACAAAGCAGAGATAAATGATGTTAGTCTTTCTGTACTTGACCTATTTCACTTGCCATAATTTCTTCTCAGTCTACCCTCTGTTATAAATGATAGAATTTAATTCTTCTCACTACATTGCTTTTTGACATATACACATATATATTGTATATATACCATTTTCATAGGTCACATCTTATTGATGCATTTTGGATGGACATCTAATTTTATTCTTCATTCTGGCTATTGTAAATAATATAGTAATAAATAACAGAGTGCAAGAGTAAGGCTAATTATCTTGATTTGATTTTTACCCAATATAAATTTGAAATAGAGCATCACACTTCTCATAATTATTGTGTCAATTTAAAACAAACAGACAAGTGAAGATTTAACAAGAAAATTAAAAGGAAGATTTGATTTATGTTATGCTAGAGTAAGCTTTAAGTTATATTTTTATAAAAGTATTTTTCAGAGAAAAAATCAGTCTCATTTAACCAAGTGTTCTTTCTGCAAATCAAGATTATTGTGCTAACTGATTAGGTATCTATTAAAACTTAGTATGGGTGTTGTTAATTTTTCACAGGGACAAAAATGATGCAAAGAAAACATCCTTCATCTGCAAGGATTTTTTGAGGGGGCAGATTTTAATTGTGAGGGATTGTTGTCAAAATATTTAAAAGGTTAAAGATCACAAGATGCTTATAGAACTAGATTCATAAAACTTGATTTCATTCATTATAAATCATTTATTATGTTTAAAACTTGTACTGTCAACAACTATAAACATAATTAATTAGTCTTAAATGATACATCTACCCTGAAGCTTAAATAAATACCCAATTTCCCAATTATGTCTCTTTGGTTGTAAATAGACAGAATACTGACTCTCTTGAGATTTTGTCTCTTCCCAAATCAGACAGACATGTAGTATCAGAAGCTTTGCATCCCTAAAACTCAGAACCAGTGGGAGAGTGGCAATCTCACCTCAGGACCAATAGCTTTGGTCTAAGCTGGAAGCGATCCCTGACATTCACAGAGGCAATGAACTGGTGTGAGGGTCACACTGCATGTGTAACTTTGTAGGTTGTAGATTATGTAGCTTTCTAATCAAAGTGCTAAGACCTTTAGATCCCGTAAAACAGTAATTTGTTTTTAATGGTTATTTCCCATCATTTGTAGAAAAGACAGTAATTTTACCATTTACAAATGATTTGGGGTTACAGAAAAAATCAAATAAAATTAGAGAATTACATATATGTTAAGGTCTAGAAGTTTAGGCATTAACCATCAGAATCTCATTCCATTTCTCTTAATTATATTTTAATGTCACCTTCACTGTTACTGTAGAGCCACTTTGAAGACATTCTATGAGATTCAGGCTTTAAATTAATAACATTTCAGATAATTAGCAGAAGAATAGAGTAGCTTAATAGCTTTGGAAGCCTGAGTAGTAGAGAAAGAAAGAAATAAAAATCCCCTTAGTAGAAATTGCCTTGGGGGTCACATTAGTAGTTAATCAACGTGTGTGGGTTGGTGGTGACAATAGGAAGCTGGCTGGAGCCACAGCTGAGATTCCGCATTAGAAGAACATATTTCTTTGGCAGATAATGCTTTAAAAGTTTGATAGCAATTTCCAGGAGTTTCCATTATTTTGAAATTAGTGGCATAGATTATAACATAGTGAAAATTAGTCCTACTCTAATGACCCTACAGTAACAGTTCATTAATTTCAGAATCCTGGACTGTGTAATTGATAATTTAGAAAACTTTAGCCATCTAGAGGTGCAGTATCATAGATTGTGGTTTAGTCTAAAAATAAAGCAAAACTCCTTTCAAAGGAGCAAATCAACTGCATTGTACTGTCCCTGAGGGGAGGAGGTGGACTCATTCTCTCATCCGTGCATCAGGACCTTTATTGCTTCTGAAATGATGGAGAAGCCCACATGCGGACCTGCAAACTGCAGACTCCCTTCTTGCTCTGCAGGTGACATTGAGAGTTCTTCTGTAGACTTTAAAGAGCTTTTCTTGCATTCTGCCTTATCGTCAGCCAGTTCAGGAACCTTCACTCTTCTTGCCTCCTTCCTCACACATACAATTTGGTCCAGGGTTAAATAATGGTTGCTGTAACCTGTGTGTAATTGCTATACTCATGTAACTGATGCGACATTTTGCTTACTGAATTTGTTTACTACCTTTCCTCTCTCATAGGAAAGAAACATTTTCCTTTGATTACGTTTTTTTTCATCTTTGTATTGTTGTGTATCTATCATATACAGTGCCTAGTACATATTAGACACTCAAAAACTTGTTAGAGAATGCATTAATGTTTGCATGAGTGAATGAGTGAATTTGTAATTTTCCTTATCATCTCTTCCAAAAGCATCGTGAATGACAACACGAGTCTGTCACTGTACTAGAGCTAATATATTCTTGTTTGATCCTCGTGTCTACAAATGTTCTGTGTCCATGTGTGTCACATGAACAGCACCATGTGTCTCATGAGGTGGTCACGTTACCACCTTCAGACCCTTTGGACGTGCTTCAGATCCAGTCTCTTCTGTACGTCTCTGAAGCGCTTTTCTACTGCCTTACGCTCCGAGGTGCTTCTTCTGTCTCCCTTTCACTTTCCCACCTATCTTGATTTACATGTTCAAGACAGAAAAGGTCTAGAACTTAGACAACCCTAGCCCAAACTGCAGGACACCTGAGGCGCTCATCTGGTTCCTGCTATTGTTGAGTTCACCATGGACACCCTTACCTCTTCTTTGTGGTAAGTAAGTAGCCTTGTTGGTGACCTAGCCTCTCATATTACTCAGTGTTGCCATTTTCCAGAGCTCTCAGCATAAAGGTTCTAGTCATTGATACCCTACTGGCTTAAATGTACTATTAAACCACAGGTTAGACTGCATTTGATTGATGGGTATTCTTTCCCTAGGACAGACTTAAATCCTCCAGTAATACACAGCTGACATCGTGCTGTTTATCACAGTGATGTATTTGGAAAAAAACTGTATCTGATGGTTAAGAATGTAGCTTGCAACATAAGAAATATAAAATAAGCAATTTTTATGTTTTTATGCAATAAAATTGCTTATTATATATATATATTATATATATGTGTGTGTGTGTTATTTTATTTATTTATTTTTATTAAAGTACAAATTAGAATTAAAACACAAAAAATTGCTATTGGTACAGAATTTCACTTAACAAAGTAATATGAAATTCACAGTATTTGTTGTAATAGTGTTGTTTTCCAACCAGTTATTTGTATTACCAGATATATTAATGTAAAATTGGGAGAAGAAATAAAAGTATAAAATGGTATAAATTTGAGTCTTCTGTCAATAAATGGATGCAACTAGTCTCTACTCTTTTTTCTTCTCTCTCTCTCTCTCTCTCTCTCTCTCTCTCTCTCTCTCTCTCTCACACACACACACACACACACACATACTGGGGATTGAACTCAGGACCTTGTGCTTCCAAGGCAAGCACTTATTTAATTTAGCTATCTCCCTGGTCCCTTAGAGTCCATATTCTTAAGTGAAATAAATCAGATTTGTATGTGAAAATACAAATTGTATGTGTCTCCTCAGTGTGAGAACCTGAAAGGGAAAAGAAATCTGAAGTAGACAACAAATGCTGAGAAAAGGGAGTGAAGTTATTCCAAAGGAAGGAGGTACTGAGTTGATGAGAATAAGAGAGGGAGTGGGGGAAAGAGCTTTACCTATGTATGTAAGCAGGAGGGTTTGGACAACTGTACTGTGCATTTATTTTGTTCTTTTGTTCTTTCGTTCTTTCTGCAGAACCAGGGATTCAGCTCAGCCCTGTGCGCTTGCCAGAGTAATGCTTATTCCACTGAGGCGCCTCCCCAGCCCATTACTGCGCATTTTGATGGTCTGTTGAAAGGAGAATATGATATTTAATTTGTTTTGTCTCCTATTTTTAATTGTTTGTACTTTTTCCCTTCTTAATTTCTTATAAGTTTTAAAATATGCAATATGAAATTGACTTGATTCTAAAATCTAAGTTGTTAAAAACATATTTTCAGGGGCCAGGGAGATAGCTCAGTAGAATAAGCACTTTCCTAGCAAGCACAAGAGCCTGAATTCAATATCTGATTCTGCCAAAAAAAAAATAGTAAAGTTGCTGAAACCTATAAACTTGGAAAAGATTGGGTGGGGGGGGAGAGAGACAGACAGACAAACAGAGAGGCAGAGAGAGAGACACAGAGGCAGAGAGAGAGAGACAGGCAGACACACACACACACACACACACACACACACAGAGAGAGAGAGAGAAACAGAGCTTTCTAGCCCTACCCAACCGCCTGTGACCAATATATAGCACAGCAAGTTAGTTACAGAGCCATTATAACTCTATTACCAACCAAGCACATGAGACTGAGACTTTTTGGGATACATCTTAGACATAATCTATAACAATATCTCTCTGTGAAAAGAAAGTACAAAAATAGGTGAGAATAGCAATATGGTGACCATTTGAGGCAGGCGGCGGGATGCAGAATTCCCAGATGTTTGCCCTTCCGTTGCTCTCCACGAGTACCCTAAGAATTGGAATGAATGCCTCCAGGACTAGAAACAACACAGTGAAGATTGGAGTAAGCCTGGATAGAAGGCTTTAGAATGTGAAATCATGCAAATTTTTAGTGTTATGGAATTCAGGTGATTGTTGTTTCACTTGGCTTAGAAACTGGACATTTTAGAATCACTGGTTCTGAGGGCACAATGCTACCTCCTCTGCATGATCTTACAATTCTATTTCACATATGACACTTTCCGTGTAAAAATATGTGGTGGAGGAACTAGGGTGGTCTCCACCACATGTAGATCAGTGGTCTAAGCATCTGCCTGGCAAGTGCAAGCACCAAATGCCATGCCATCCCCAGAAACCTGGGCACACTGCTGGCCACCAAAACTGGGTGTGGTGGTGCACCCCTGCAACCCCAGCACTGGGGAGGCTGAGACAGGAAGAGCACTATGAGTCCAAGCCGTGTAGAAAGACCCAGCACTAACTAATTAACTAGCTAACTAACTAACTACCTAACTAACTAAATAAATAAAATAGATATGTGGTGAAGTGTGGTCTAAAATGTCACTGTGACTGCTAAAGTTGTTTAAATTACTTCATAGGACTTAGAGATGAGTGGCTGCCTACTTTGCATACTCAATTCCTGTATTATTACACTACTATATACAAGAAGTCATTTGCTTGGGCAGGAGTGGCAGAATCTACTTCAATGCCCTGAGTGGCAGAGCGAGCTCTTGTGAGTTAACACTGCAGAGAATTGCTTTAGAGACACCAAAGAAGTTAGCAGTTTTGTGAGCTTTTTCTCTGTGCTTTAATTTTGACACAGAGCATTAGCTTTGGCATTTTGCAGTTGATAGGTATTTTTCTAGAAATTCTTTGGGGATTTCAAAGTAGGTTAAAAGGCTTTTTGAAGGGTAAGAAAATGAAGCTTTTATATTTGTTATTTCCATTGCTGCTATTATTGAAAAAATTAGCTCTATGGAAAGAGAATAGAACAAACAACACAAAATTACTTTCTAAGGTCTCAAATCTGACAGTGCGCTGTGCTCTTCACTTAAGAAAAAGAGAAAAGGAAAGAGAGAAAAAAGAAAGAAAAGAAGATAATTAAGATTTGTTTTGCCTAAAGAGCCCTAGCTAAAATTAGCTGGAAGAGTCAATTAAGAGCATTAGCCTTCATGAAAATATCTGATGCTAAAGATGAGCTAATTGTATGCTTTCACTTTGTAAGCAGAGCTCAGTGGCTTATGTGCACTAAGGCTGGATCACTGTATGGCAACACATTCATAAATAAGCTCCTTCTTAAAAAACTAGTGGGATATATTGTGAAAATCCAAAATGGTAGTGTGACTGGGATAGCTCAGACTCAGCCTGAGCAGTGCGAATCCTACTGACTTCTGAAGTGAAGAGAGTTGAAATCATAAATGAATGAAAAAAGAAGTATTTCATGTAGTTGTTGGGTTTATGCCAAGTAAGTGAATCAGCAATTTTCAAATCCATTAAAAGGAAATTATTGCTCTTTTTATGCTTATAACTTGGGGACACAGTTCTGATATTTATCTACTTCTGCCTCCTTCTCAGAAAATTTCCACTCCCACACTCAGAACAGGAAACATTTTCCTTTGCTGTCAAAATCTTATTATACAAAGCCACGTGGATAGAGAGATTGCAGCACCGATCTCATGTACTCCCCGGTAAAGAGATACTTCTGTGTGAATCTGTTTCTAATTCTAACGATTGTTCCATATTTTCATAGTGATAGTCATATTTTCTTTACAGGCTAACATGATTATTTTGAACTTTCTTGTATCTGGGAATATCTACTATAAGAAAAAAGTCTACTTTAGGGAGAAAATTTATTCCCATGGCCGTAAGATACATTTTATTCCTATATCTTCTACCTGTTTTTGTTTTTGAACACACAGTAGAACTTTATAGGCTGCATTTAGGAAAGTCATGCTTTTTAAGCAGTCCTGCTATCTTTGCCTTTTGATAGACATGTGTAGTCCATTCATATTTAATATAATGACAGACACGATCAAATTTGCATATAATGTTTTGATATTTATTCTCTACATTTCTCCTGTGTTTCACAGAATTTCTCTACATATGTCTCTGAGTGTATAACACTTATGTCTCTATTGATTGTATAATATTTTCGGTTGTTTACTTAATGATTCCTCTGCTGAACATAGAAATGATATTTTATTTCTGCATTTAATTGCTTTTCCTTTATGAATTCCTATTATACATTGTTTTTGTGTATATTTTAAAAGTAATTTTAGACTCTGCTAGTTTTTAAGTATTTTATTAGTTATTTGACAGCAAAAAATAATAAAGATTAAGTAAAAATTATTGTCTGTAATAAAGAGGGATATCATCAAAATATATGCATGTGTACAAATGTCATAGGAGCCCATTATTTTGTAGAAATAATATATGCTAATAATTATACTAAAATATAAAAATAAGAGCCAGGCATGGTGGTGCTTGCCTGTAATCCCAGCACTCGGGAGGCTGAGGCAGGAGGATTGTTGTGAGTTTTAGACCAGCCTGAGCTACAAAGTGAGCTTAAGGCCAGCCTGTACTGCATAGTGAGACCCTGTCTCAAAAAGACCAAAAAATAAATAAATAAATAAATAAAAATAAAATATAAAAATAAATAAAATAGTCAATCTTTAAAAATCTACAAGAAAAGCTGAATAGCAGATACAAAAAAGCAGATTAAAAAGAGTCAAATTTGTAGTTTGAATGATACATATCATCCAATTTGAAGAAAAGGCAATATGGGAAGAAAAATAAGCAAAACAGCGAAGTCTGTATCATGGGAGTTCAATAAAAATAAGGAAAAACTATTTTTAAAAATAAGACCAAACTGACATGAATTTGAGAAAAAAATTAATCTAGAGATGAAAGAATCTTCTCGGACTAAGAAGCGCGAATTTAGAGAATCTCCTATGGGCAATTTGCAGCCTCGCTTGCTTCTGAATGTGTTTGGAGCGTTGCATTCGCTTTCTCAGGGCCGAAATGCAGTGCCCAGAGCCTGCAGCTTAAAGGAGGCGTGGTTTACTTCTATCAGAATTTCAGTGCACGATAAACTGCTGTAAGAGGCTGGTGGCACAAGGCTTCTCAGTGTATAGAAGGCAGGAGACAAAGTGGAGGAAAAGTGCTGGAGCAGCAGAGGTGGGAGTCTGTGTGCAACCTTCAGGCGCAGGCCTTTGTGGTGCACCCAGACGCACACGGAACTGTGCTCCACTGTTCTCTGGAGTAAACCTCAGAGCTAATGAGACCAGAATCCCACCCTAGCCTCCACATCTCACGCCTTTTCACTCTGCCACTAAATACTATCCCCTTAAACTGTGCACAGTGTTCAAATAAAGATGGCAGCAAGTTCATAATATGATCTTTCTAGCTGTACACCTGGAAGGGAAACGATTCATTTCCCCAAATTTCAACAGTTTCAGCATTTTGCAAAGGTTCAAATCCAAGTCTCTTCTGTAACTCAGTGTAAACTATGAGCAGTGACCCTCTCTCAAACAAAATATCCAGGTTGGGTGTTCACAAGGTAAAAGAGTAAATGTCAACATTTCCACTGTGAAAAGGAAGAATGGGGAGTAGAAAAGGCTCTGACTATAGCCAGCAGTACACACATTCATTTCTATAGCTCTCCACCAGTATCTGGTGTTAGTTTTAGTTTTTCATTCCACGTGGAGACCTTTAATTTCTTTTTTAAATGAACTGCTCTGATATCTTGATACTATATTTTACATGTACTTCATATTTTCTTTTGTTTTTCCTTTGTTCCTTTTGCTTTTTCACTTAACATTTTCTAATAGCATTTTAATTTTTGATGTATTGGTAGCTTTTTATCACTACAGTTACTACAGGTTTTATGGTAGAGTCTTCTCTTCCTCCACCTCCTCCTCCTCTTCCTCCTCCTCCTTTTTCTCTATTTCTTCTTTTTCTCCTAGGCAGTTTGTCTACCACTGAGCTATATCTCCAGCCAATGATCTTCTTCAAATTTATACAAGTAAGAGTACATATATGTTACTTTATGCATATTATTTCATATTTATTTTAGGACATTATTGCTATACATAACACATTATATCTAATTCCAAAGATACATTATTAAATAATTATTTTATATGATTTGTAATTTCATGTATTTTAAAGTTGAGAAAAATAGATATATGCATATTTGTACACTCTGTTATATATTTCTCTTAACTATCATTTCTGCTTCTCATTTGTTTCTATGGATTCAAATTTCTGCTCATGTCTGCTCTTTTTAACTCCATGACAACTTCGCCCTTCTGACCTCTTTTGTCTTTTATTTTTATTTTGGTTAAATCCAAAAATAAAATATAATAAAGAGATGAAGTTATTTCATTTATCTGTAAGATCTTTGAAATAATTTGATTTTGTTCAAAAACAGCACCTAACATGATTTTGCTTCTATTCATTTAAGGAAAGTCTTCAGGCATGAAATAACAAATAGTCTCTGTTATCATTACTGGGCTCACAACATTATGAAGCACTTTACTCAGTTTTATGCAGTGCATTTTAGAATAGTAAGGTTAGTAAGAGTTTATCACAAATGAATGGTAAAGATATGAATCATATGTATAAGAAAAAAGAAAGTTCAAAAATATGAAAAACTGACAATGTGGAGGAAGATTTAGATCTACTTTTCTACTGTAAGGAGGTAGA
>PVKA01030938.1:0-26786 GCA_004027165.1 Ctenomys sociabilis
TGTTTAGTATTTTTAAGAAAAATTTTCCAAGGTGACTATAGCACTCTGCAATCACTCCAATGTGTGAGAGTTGTGGCCACTATTACTTCTTAAACTTTTCATGGCCATTCTATTAAGTACATTAATATCTCCTTACATTTACCTAATGCTGAATGTATTTTTGTAATTATATGTAATATATATATATAAATAAATATTATATATATATATATATATATATATATATTTTTTTTTTTTTTTTTTTTTTTTTTTTTTTTTTTTTTTTTTTTTTTTTTTTTTTTTTTTTTTTAAATTTTGTGGAATCAGGGATTGAACTCAGATCCTTGTGCTTGCCAGGGAAGTGCTTACCCCATTCTGGTCATGACCATCCTGTCTCAGCCTCCCTAGTGCTGGGATTACAGGTGTGTACTACCACACACTGTTCCAGGGCTGGCATAGCATGTGAGGCCAGGGATCAAACTTGGGTCCTAATGGTTGTCAGATAGGCGCTTATGCCTCTGAGCTATCTCCCCAGCCATGGCATGTTTTTTTTTTTTTTTTTTTTTTTTTTTTTTTTTTTTTTTTTTTTTTTTTTTTTTTTTTTTTTTTTTTTTTTTTTTTTTTTTTTTTTTTTTCTGACAGACATATCCTTTGCCCCTTTGTCAATTTATGGTGTTGATCTAAGCAATCTGCTCCACAGAAGAGCTAAATATGTCCCATTTTCTTCTCTAAGTTTAACAGCTTTAGACATTGCATTTAGGCCTATGATTCATTTTTTCTTAGTAATTCTTTAGTCATTTGACTATTGACAGTTGATACATTTCAGAGGAAGTATAAAGTTGATGAAGTTTATACTGTTTATGTGTACTTTTAAATTTTTAGTGCAATTTGAAATTCCTAAATTGAGAGCAAGTGCATAGTTTCTGTGTACCTCCTGACCCATACAGGCACCAGATCCACCACCGTCCACACCCAGCACCAAATGTCACAGAGGTTACAATTGTGTCATATCACCCAAATCCACAGTTGACATTAGGGTCCATATTATACGTTCTGAGTCTGAAAATGTGTAATATGTATGCACTTTACAGAATATACTGTATCATCTTTGCCATTGCTGAGACAGTACCTGACACCCATACCCTAAGAAGAGGTTTAATACAGCCCATGGTCCAGAGGTTTCAATCCATGGTTAGCTGGCTCCAAAGCACAAATATCATGACAGAGAAGTGTGACAGATGCTTAGGTCATAGCAGCCAGGACACAAATGGGAACAGAAAGGAAGGTGCAAAGGACACTCCACAATCCACCCAAATACAATCAGAAGTGTGTTTGACCAATCTCCCAGATGGATCCCAAAGCTAATTAGGTTGGTGTTCTACGCTAACCACCACATACACAATGATTTCAATATCCTCCAAATCCTGTGCTCTAGGCAAATTTCTTCCTCCCCACTATCCCCTGGCAACCATGATTCTTATTGTCCCTAGTTTTGCCTTTTTGTGTCATATAGTTGAATCACATAGTATGTACTCTTTCACACTCACTTATTTCATTTAGTGACACCCACCTAAGTTTCCTTCATCCCTTTTTATGGTTTGATACTTCATTTTTAATGACAAATAATATTCAATTACCCATTTATCTACTGAAGGACTCCTTAGATGCTCTAAAGTTTTGGCAATAGTGAATACAGTACAAGTTTTGTTTGATAATGGAACTTGATGTGCAGTTCAGGCTGGCTTTGAACTCACAATGTAGCCCAGGATGGCCTCAAGCTTTTGATACTCCCATCCCCTGGTTCAACCTCCCAAGTGCTCAGATTACAAGTGTGGAGCACACTTGTAATCTGAGCAATGCACAGGTTTTTGTGTGACATATTTCCAATTCATTTAAATACAAAGGAGCATGGTTGCTGGTTAAGAGTATACTCAGTTTTGAAAGAAACTGCCATACTACCTTCCAAAGTGACTGCATTCCCTCTAGCAATGAGTCTTAAGTGTTGCTCCATATCCTCTCCAGCACTTGGTGTTGTCAATGCTTGGCCATTCTAATTGAGTGAGTGAGTGAGAGAAAAGACAGACAGACAGACAGACAGACAGACACACACACACACACACACACAGAGGCAGTTATTAGGTAAGAATATTAAGTCAACAGATAGAATGTTTCTACAGTAGACAGAATGAGTAGTCAGTATGAAATTAGTATTAACTGCAGTCATTGAGAATTGCTTGACATTTATAGCAAATTATCACACATCAAAATAAGTAGGTAATTTATTTTCAGACCTTTCTTTCAAATCATAGGTTTCTATAGCAACACTTTAGAAGACAGGCTTTAGGATCCTTTAACCTGGCCCAATCCTAATTACTCATTTTATTTGAAAGAGAAAATGTCACCAAAGATGAGGGGAAAAAAGAACAGGGACAAGGGCAAAGAAGCAAAATATTTGGAAGTCATCCACATGAATAAGTACATCTGAGATTAAATCTGTTGTCACTTTATTTGATTACACCTTTCTCTTCAACTGTGTAAAAGAATCAAATTTAAGAGGGCACAAGCAAACATATACATACATGTAGACCAAAATATGTACATGAATTTGGTTTAAGTAAAATGAAAGTAGCTTATGAATGAGCTGAGCTCTCTAAAACCCTCCTGGGTTCAGCATTCTTTGCTCAAGTTTAATATATATATAACATAAATGAGGTTACAGAAAAATATAAATTACCAAATTTAATGCAGTAAAAAATAAACATAAGTAGTTTGTGAAAGTAGTTAGACAAAAATAAAAATGGTAAAAGAATCTGAAAATGTAAATAAAATATTACCTCCAGGGCAAGTCTTCAAGGAAAGTGGTTATTCTAAACCCTAAAACTATTCTTTCCAGAGAGACAAGAGAAAAATCTCCTGAATTCTTGGAGGAGGAGGCTTTCTCTTCTGTGATTTTGGATTTGTCTCAGATTAAACGCACTTGTGTTCAGGTACACAAATGGGGCAGCTGGAAGCAGGCCTCCCCAGGCCTCCAGCTGGCCTTTACACCTCAGAATTCAGGTTCTTTATTGCCCCCCACAGCAGCCAGCTGTTCATGGGCATCGAGGTAGATGCTCTCAATAAACCAGAGACCCAGCCTAGCCTCACTCTGACCCTACTAGGTCAAGACTGAAGTTAAAGCAGAGCACTTATGAGCAAAAGGCATCTCTGCTGTGCAGCCTGAGGCTGAGCACTACCGATACTTGTTTCTCTTCTATTGTCATTTGTCCTAAAAAAAAAAAAAAAAAAAAACAGAATGCTGATCTGAACAGCCATCCATTCTGTTTCTGTCTCCTAATGATAAAAAAGTCCTTTTCACTTTTCCTGTAAGTCATCTGTTAAAATTTTTGGTAGTCAACTTTACAAATTCCCTATATGCTGCATTTAGCTTTTATTAAGTAAACCCCGATTTAAAAAAAGGAACACTGGAGGAATGTCAACTATTCAAGATGGAGGTGGAGGTCGATAAGCTAGAACTGATGATATAGGCAAGCAAAATTGGAAGAAGAAAGAAAAAAGAAAAAAAAATAAGAAGAGAGAAAAAGGAAAAAGAATTGAAAAGCGAAGATAAAACAAGTTCTAGAAAACTGACTCTGATCTGGATTCTATTCAGTACAGGCTGGAATATGAAATCAAGTCTAATCATCATGATTCAGCAGGAGAGAAAAACCCAGCAATGCTCTTAAAAGGAATTGTCAGCCATAAAGTCTTTTTTTTTTTTTTTTTAATTCCTTTATTTATTACAGTGTCTCGCTACACATCACGGATTCTTTTTTCGCGGGGGTAGGGTGTGAGCTCAGCCGGCCCTGCGGGGAGGGGCTGGCATGGCATGTGGTGCTGGGGCTCGAACCGCGGTCCCTGGGAGGCGCTCTAGACCGCTGAGCTATCTTGCCAGCCCAGCCATAAAGTCTTGATACCAAACTTTGTACGAACGTTTTAAACCTGTTGCTATTGAACAGAAAGAGACTAAGAGCCGCATTTATACTACTTTGAATAAGACTATGACCATGATAGAAGTACTACAAAAGCAAACAGAGGTTGAGCTGTTACCACTGACCGAAGAAAAACTGAAACAGTTAAAATCTCACATGCCACACTTATGAAAAAACAGAATTGCAAAATGGAGATTAATTCCAGAGAAATATAAAAAGATGTCTTAATAGTTCATGAGTACAGATAAGGGGGGTCAAGGAGGAAGAAGAGGAGGAGGCTTGGTTTGAGTGACTAGGGAGTGATGTCTTTCATGAAAGAAGGATTAAGAAGAGCAGATATGGGGCCAGGGAGATGGCTCAGTGGAATAAGCGCTTCTCTGGCAAGTGCAAGGGCCTGAGTTCAATCCCTGGTTCTGCCAAAAAAAAAAAAAAAAAAAAGAACAGATATTATATAAATAAAATTCAGCCTATCATGTATGCACCTTGTACGATACCAAAACAGTATGAAAACAGTTTACAATGTATTAATTTATCGAATCTGTCTTGTTAAGGTGTCTTAAAACCGTCTGATTCATATTTGTACTTCAATAAAATAAAAAATAAATAAATAATGAAATAAAATTCAGCCAAAGGATGGAATGGGAAAAAAAAAAAAAAAATATATATATATATATATATGGAAGTCCCTTAATACTAATTTTGTATGTTTTCTTTTTGCATTATTGAGATAACAGATATTCGAGCTTATCATTAAAGAATGTACATTTTAGTCTGTGATTGAATGTGCACTGGGAATTAAAATATACTATAAGCAAAAAAAGATAGAAACACATTAATTCAATAAACTCCACTTATTGTGCAGTTTTTAAAGTTAGTTCTATCATAACAGTAGCTTGCTGCTTTAGTTGGTTGGCTGTTATCTATTACCAAGTAAAACTAAGCCACTGTTCCATTGTGCACTGAATCTTATAAATTCCAATCTTAACAATTTCTGTAAAATACATGTGAGGAGGCCAGGGAGATAGCTCAGTAGAATAAGTGTCTGCCTGGCAAGTGCAGCGTCCTTAGTTCAATCCGATACCATGAGAAAAAAAAAAGTGAGGAATGAAATAGGACATTAGATTGTTATATTAATAAGGTTCTCAATTGTCCCTTCATCAATTATCTTAGTTTTCCCTGTTACAAATATGTACACAAAGAGAAATATTTGTGGATAATAAAGGATATACAATTACAGATGTACAACTGTGTTTGTCTATGAAAAGCCAAATTTATCCTGTTTTTAAAGCACAAATCTTAGTACTACTATAAATAGGTTTGTGAAGTTTCATGCAGTTTTACATCTCAACCATCAGCAACAAACAAATTCCAATCAATTTTTCAGAAACAAAATTGAGCAGGGAATACAGGTCAGTGGCACAAGTCCTTGCCTAGCAAGTGCAAGTTCCTGAGTTTGATTCCTGGTAGAAAGAAGAGAAAAGAAAAAAGAAAAGAAAAGAAAAGAAAAGAAAAGAAAAGAAAAGAAAAGAAAAGAAAAGAAAAGAAAAGAAAAGAAAAGACCCAGAAGACAGAATAATTTGCCCTATAGAAAATATAAAACATGAGCTGGGTGTGGTAGTATATGCCAGTAATCCCAGGGTGCAAGGAGGCTGAGGCAGGAGGAATGCAAACTTAAACCCAGCTTGGGCTAAAAATTTATTGAGACTTAGATTTAGTGACTCTCAAAAATAAAAAGGGCTGGGTTCCATCTTTGGCACAGGGATGGTGGTGGAGTATTACAAAATGATGAGGCAATCAGATATCATGTTGTAATGAAGGAAAGATGTTTAATAATGTATGCCAAGCAATTCATTAATAGGACTTTTGTGACATTTTTCAGCATGCAGTGAAGGATTAACTCAAGCGGCTCAGGCTGCTCAAGTCCTGCATATTTCAAGGGAGGATGGTCCTTGATAAGCTACCAGGTGACAACTGAGTTTTAGAACACCTTAGTGTTTTTGTTCCTGGGCCCTGCTATACCAGTATGACTCTGGCAGGACTGAGGGGCTAAGGTCAGGCAATGCAGCCTGCCAACATGAGTGAACCTCACCCCCTTGTAACTGGACACCACAGCTCAAGTGAGCTTTCCAGGTTGGCAATACTTTGTATATGTTGATATACATCATTGCTGGGAGAAGTACTGCTGCCCATGGAGTTTGCAGGTAGAGGCTTAGGCCTAGACTTTGTCCTGAATTCCCTTTCCTGAGGTAATTTTCATCGTTGTTCTTCCACTGCAATGAAACTCAACATAAGCATGACAGCTTTTCTAAGTCTCTGCTAGTTTATTACTGAGCTGGAGGATGCTCTTGGAACAGTTAACTTTTATAATTTTGAACTGCCATAATCTTTCTCACTCATAATACACACTTACTTTCATACCTCATTCCTAACACAGGAAAACCAGTTTGTGAACAGAATTCATTCTAACATGCTACTTTTGAACTATAAAGCAAATTTCCCCATAGTAATGGAAACTCAGATGATTCACTCCACAACCCAAACATTTCATATAAAAATATGTACAGTACTATAGTACAGCACAAAATAAAATACAAAATATAAAGACAAATTAACCTATAATTAGCTTTGAAAACCTTGGAGGCTGGAGGGAAATGAGACAGGATTCCATAGCACTTTTACTATCAAGAATAGAATCAATGCTATCCATTGGCTCAACACAATCTTTCTTTTGGTGCAACTTTAACAAGGAAGCTAGCCAGTAACACTTGCTTTTGCCTCCCTTTTGGGGAAATGTTTCACTGTATTATCATTTCAGTGCTCATACTGGTACAAGCCTTATTTTGATGGTACCGCTCTACAAAATTTTGCAATCTTGTTTTTGTTTTTTCCTGAACCAGGGATCCAATTTATGATCTTGAGCTTGCCAGGCAAGTGCTTAAGCCACTGAGCTATTTCCCTGACCCTTGTAATCTCACTTGAGGTGAGATACTTTTTTCTCACCTCCTCTGCATAATTTCCTCCATAACCTCTTGTAGTTGGGAGATGATCATCCACAATCTAGCAGTAAGAGAACCACCACTAGCTCAGTTGGGATCATGTGACGATCAAGGACATGTGCTACTTGTATTCTAACATATTATTCATTTATCAAGTTAAAATTAAAAAGTCTGTCTTGCTGTGTAAATTACCTGCAATCTAAAGCTTCACTATATTGGATTTTCTTAGAGGGACCTCAAATTATACCATTTCCAAGTTCCATGATCCTGGTACCTTGCCCAAGCACATTTTCTATTTGGAGCCTTTACCAGTGGTAACATTTCCATTTGAAATGAGTGTGTGAAAAAATTCCTTCTCCCTTTGGTTCTCTGCTAGGACTCTGCCTTCCCTCCTCCCATGCAAACCTGCCTCTCCAATTCCACTGCCCATGAGACTTTACTTAGAGCTATTTTAGCACTTACCTTATGATGCAGCTTTCTTGCCTTAAGATGCATATGTGTCTACCTCACTACCAGGCAAAGTCTGGCCTCACAATCTACATTTCTGGAGCGAGGGAGGGAAATGGAAACAATTTGGAGAACTGGAAATATTTGTTCATTACCAGATAGATCTGGAAGTCACCATTCATGAGCAGTGAGAAGCTGGACAAATTTACCTATCTCAGTGTTTCAGTTTCCTTGCTACAAAATGAGTGAAATACCACTTGCCTTACAATTATGTTTTGAAGACTGAGATGATGTTGGTGGAAAAGTCTAACCAACAGTTTACACAGAAGCTGAAGACACAATATAGGAGATGCTCAATTTTTTTTGGCCTCTTTACTTTCCCTTGAGATGCTGAATTTGAACCTTGTTTTCCTCAGCTGTTACTTCTCCAGTTTCTCTACTGTGTATGGAGAAAAGTGTCTATTAGAGCATTAAATGGGCTAATAAGAGCTTGGAACATAAATGTTTATTAGACATTGGAAGACTAAATCCTTTATTATTTGACATGAATCTGTTCATAAACTCAACCATTTGTGTTTATTTCCTTTAAATAAACGCAATCCTGTATCTTTACCCCAGCACCCACCCAAGAAAATAGGCAGAAATCTCAGCCTCAGGTATGCAGAATTCCCTCCTCTCCCATACCCACATGAGGTTGGGGGCCAGGAAAGGGTTCAAGTATTGCTGGTCAGCTTCTGTAACCACCCTGGGATTTACATTGCTGTTCAAAATCTACTGTCTCCTCCCCCAGGCTTGGAACAATGTTTTGAATACATTACTGAAGGTAATGTATTCAAAAAAACAAAAATCTTTTAAGAGCAGGACCAGGAAATCCAGAAGAGCTAGGGTACCTGTAACTTAGGAAGAACTCTCAACCCTGACACTACTGCAAAGACAGCTAAATTGGGGTATGATGTAGGACGTAGGGTGTGGCAAACCTGGCTAGAGAAATAAGCAGGACCCATCTATTACAAGATCCCAAAACCCTACCTGGGAAACTAGTTGCAGGATCCCAAGAGATGTGGACAGTGTAAGACAAACATTTGTCACCCCTCATGGTAGCCCACCATGTCTGGTAGATGCAGAGTGCCCTTTTATCCTTTCTTCTCATTTGGTCCATTTGTGCTATAGAGCTACTTTTTCCCTTACCCCTTCACACCAGACTGCAAATAAACCCTACGCAGCAGTTTTGGTTTGTCTTCTCCTATTCCTTTTTCATGGAAAGAAGGACATGGAATAATTCTGATTTGCAAGCCATTTCCTAAGAACTACCCAACAACACAAGATGACAAAGGGATGGGTATAAATGAAGAGGTTCAATGTACTTTTCTCCTACTATCTCTGTTTACTCAAGGTTTCCAAGGCTAAGGATGTAAGTAACTGGTAGCATACTTGCTTAGTGGGGCCAGTCAAATAGCTCAGAGGATTAGAGTGCCTGCAAGCAGGTCTAGAGGCTGGAAGTACAATCCTCGGGGACTGACATCCCTGGGGAATGCCATGCTGTGAGAGACCTGGCCCTATTCCCATCGTGCACTGAGATGGCAATGGAGACTGAGTGTGGTGGCTCACCTCTATAATCCCAGCTCTTGGGAGGCTGTGAACAGGTGGATCACTATTGAGTCTGATCTAGTAGTGAGACCCTTAACATCCTGTAGACCCTTCCCTTTAAAAAAAAAAAAAATTTGCTTAGCATGAGGCCCTAGGTTTGATCCTCAGGACCTCCCCCAAAACTTCTCCACTGGGACTAGGATTCTGGCACAGAGGGGAACCTCTTGAGTAGGCAGGGGCTTAGCTTCAAAGAGCTGTAACTTCCTGCCAATTCATTCATCCCAAATATTTATCAAAAGCACTTTACTAAACAGGCATTACAGTTCTTACCTCTGGCTATACCTTAGAATCCCCAGAAGTACCCATGCCTGTGACTGACTCATCCTCCATAAACCAATCTTTTTTTTTTTTTTTTTTCTGGTGTGAGCAGAAATTGAATTCAGGCCCTTGCTTGCCACGCAAGTGCTTACTCTTATTAAGCCATCTCCCCAGCCTTTTATGAAACAATCTGAGATGAGGCCTTAGTATAGATTAATGTTCAAAAGCTCTTCAGGTGACTGGTTTCCAACCTGGGATGGCAACTATGTTAGTTTGAGGACTTTGATTCCTGGGAAACCAGACATTGTCCTTAGGAGCAATTCCACTATGACACTTCCCAAGCCTGACGTAGTATGATTACTATTCTCAGGGAGAGTGGAACCTAATAGGAAACATCCTGTGTGAAAAGTCAGCTTAAGTCTAAATTGTTTTGAGTTTGGGGGTTGGGGAAATAGCTTAGTGGTTCAAGAGCCTGCCTGGCAAGCACAAGGTCTTGCGTTCGATCCCGGGTAGTGAGAAAAAAAAAAAAAAAAAAAAATCAAAATAAATAAATAGTTTTGAGTTTTTGAACAGTGTATAGTTTAGTTCCCCTTTACAAAATGGGATTATGGGAGTATCTTTTCTGAGGAAAAAGGCTGGATAAAAGACTTTAATACTATATTCCCAGGAAGTCAGTTTTGATCATCAAAACAAGCGCTGCTTTGTTTAGATGATCAAGGAAATTGTGCCTGGATGCTCAAGAATGGTAGGATCCTGTACCATTAAGCTGCAGCCCCAGCAGCAATGTTTTGCTATCATGACTTCTTTCAGAGCTTATAGTGTATTGGCCTCTAAGCCCTAAGAGATACAACTGCAATGAAAAAACTGATAAATTATTACAGGCAGCTAAGATGACAGACATTAATATACAGTCCCAGAGGAACTAGGATCTGAAAGAAGTCAGTAAAAAATATCAAAAGTTATGGCTGGAAATTCATCTAAAACAGGGGAAGCCTCAAAGTAGTCAAAATGGAATATTTACATGACTCCTTAAGAAATGAGGAAAATTAATACAACCCAATCTATAAAATCCAAATACATTAGACACCTGGGTAAGTGAACACAACACATGGACCCAGCCCTTCCCAAAAGTATTCCTGTTTTAAAACTCAAAGATAAGCCAAGGTATTAACCTAACTAGCTATATGTTTGTATATGCCCCACTTCCCTACTAAATCAGTATTAACTAAGCAGTTATACTTATAGTCTTACTGGTTGATTATACTTTGACCAATGTTGTACCAATATTATGGCTTTATTATAAAAATAACCCCCAACAAATGGTCTCAGTGCCAAGCCATTTGAGCCCTCTTGTCCCTTAAACACTATATTCCTAGCCTCAAATAAACCTTTCCTACTCTTAAACTCCTTTGCCCTTTAAAATTCATTCTTCAATTTCAAGAGACACAAACTTGACACTTCTGAAATCAAACATTGCAAGTTGTACTTCTTTTGCTTTTGAATCAGAATTGAACTAATACTTGCATTTGCTTGATAGGTACCATGCTACTGAGCTATACCCCCAGGCCCTGGCATTTCCTCTGTATCATTAAGATTAAAATATACGCTGATGCTAGTTACAGAACTAATAAAATGTAGTGTTTATTAAATGCAAAATATATTCAATTAGAAAAATATTAATGAGCAGTTTAAGAAGTGGTTTGAGAAAATCTAGATATAAAACTAGACTCAAATAAAAATTTATACTCCTGCTGACAAATATTTTAATGCTTTTCATTACTTTCGATCAGTGTGTGCTATGTCACTACTTTTATTTTTTATTTGCTCAAGTCCTCTTTGAGGGAAGATAATATTTGGGCTTAATTAGGGGCCTGGCAGATGAAAATCTTTTATTCCAAACTATGGTTTTATTATGAGTTAATTTCTGACCACTTCCATAAAGAGTGAAATAATGGCACTTAATAAATGCTAAGCAATGCTCTGACAGCTTTACATGAACTTTAATCCTCAAAAATGATAAACCCCTAGACCAGGCATAGTATCACATGCCTATAATCCCAGCATTTTAGGAGGCTTAAGAAGGAGGGCTAGGATTGCAAATTCAAGACCATCCCTAACAATTTAGTAATTTCAGGAAACCATGTCTCAAAATGCCCACAACAAAACAAAAATCTAGGGATACAGCTCAACAACACCCCTCTCCCTCAAGAAAAGTACTGTATATATGCTTATGAGGCGAGGGTTTGAACTCGGGGCTTTGCATATGCCACACAAGCTTGCTATCACCGAGCTACCACCCTGTCTTGAGAAGTTTCCTAGCAAACTTGCCATCTTCCTGCCTCAGACTCCCGAACAGCTATGATTACAGGCACAAGGCACCACACCTAGCAGAAACGCATTTAACACCATAAGAAACTGGATCACAGCATAATTAATTTACATCACTGAGACAAGTGGCAGAAGAGGCAAAATCCTAACCCAGGCATGTGGCCACAATGGTCACAATTTATGATCATCACACTATTCTGCTACAGTCTCAAGTAACCTTAATCACAATCTAAATAATGGGGAACATCTGATTCTCTACATGTTCTAAAATCTCACCCCAAGCCCCAGAGAATGCTGCTATTCCTGTCAAAGCAGATTTTTGTCCTCCAGCTAGTTAATGTATTAACTAATCATGCCTAATTCTGCTACCACTATTTGGAAACATTTCACAAATAAATCCATTCAACAAATACTGAGTAACTATCTGAGCACAGGTCAAAGAATAAACTTGGCAAGGTCTTTCTCTACATAAGGCTCTGACTGGGGAGGGAGACAGAATAAGGGGGCAGCTGCCACCAACGAAAGCTGGTTGTTTCCTATCAAGAAAGGAAACACAGGATACTAGAAAAGGTCCTGGGAGATGGGAGAGCAAAGACGAACAAGGCAGCACTCCTGAGGCGGTTCTTAACTCCTGGCTGCACATTACAAAGGATTAGACAACTTTTAAAAGATGGTCCAGGCCAGGCTACAGAACAGACTAAATTTTAAATCTCCATAGTCCTTAAGGCAGTAATCTTCACAACAGCAGCACTGGCACAGCTGAGAAATTGCTCCAGGCCTCCTACATCAGCCCTCCAAGGGATTTTGATCAAACTTCTACTTGAGCAGTGACTCTCAAACTGGCATCACAGTCTTGTGGAGGGCTGCTGAAAATACAGCCAAATTGGAATATGAAAAGTAAGTTAGCAAGACGAAAAAAAAGAGGTTGGAGAGCAGGCTGCACTCAAGTGACAGCTGTGTGTCAGGTGCCATGGATCCAGAAGTGAGCACAGCAGAAAGGTCTGCCTTATCGGGATCTGCCTTCTGTGTAAGGCTGGAACAGTAATTCAGACAATAAGGAAGCAGATGTTGTCTGAGAAAAAGCAGCATGGTGGTAGGAGGAGAGAAGATTGTTAAGTGTCTGGAGAGGGGCTCTCTCAGAAGACAATTGCTAACATGATTTTTGGCCTGGTACTACTTTTAGGGCAAGAGTTCTAACTTCAGAGTTCCAAATATCGACCAAGGAGATGAGCAATGGAGAAAAGGACTTTTAATCAGGAGAGCCATGCTGGGAAGCACAGACAGAGGCTCAAGATCTGTCTTCGGGTGGCAGGCAGAAAATTTTGAGACTTCCTAATAAAACAGAACCAAGGTAGGTGTGGGGGGCTGCATAGCAGGCTGGACAGGTAATTCTGGTCACATCAATGGTTTGGCTGATCGTATCTAGACACTGCTTCTGTGAAATAGCTCCAGAGAATTCCTTACAATTTGAGGGAGGAATGAAGTTCTCATGAGAAGACTGTTATTCCTTTGGTGGTGGGAGTCACGTACGATGGTCTATCTTCGAAGCTTACCTGGCTCTCTAACCAAAGTGCCTGCAGGTTTAAGGCAATAGTGACTAGCTGAAGCTTATTTGTAAAGTTTTATCTTCCATACTGGCAGTATTTCTATATCTCCTTTATTACTGACACATAATATCATTACTATTTTCTTAGTTTTCTCAAACCACTTTAAAGATTAACCTTCCCTTTCCTCATTTTCTTTCTAGCAGCACTTAAGACATACATCTCTAGCCCCCTCCCATCACATTTTTGATATAGGGTCTCACTAAATCACTAAGTTACCATTATCTGTGATCCATCCTGCCTCAGTTCCCCAGAGTGGTAGGACTACAAGCATATGTGTGCCATAATGCCTGGTTTAGTATTTTATATATATAAAAAAATACATTTCTAAGGCTATAAATTTTGCTTTAAACAATATGAAATGGAGAATCTTTTGCAAATGGGAAAGGAGATCTAGAGAAGGAGGAAAAAGGGGAAAAAAGAATTAAAAGTGTCATGTATGTTACCAACTTTCTACAATGAATGGGATAATTATGTGCTGTAATATACTAAAATAAAAAAATAAAATCCAATTTCTGTCATGCTATTTTCACTGTCATTCGATTTTAAATACTTTTATATTTTAGTATTTTCTTCTTGAACCTTGTAAAAGTGCCAGATACAGAATTCCTTCATCATGTTATCACTGAGTCTTAGTTCAGGTGCATCATGATCACAACATATTCCTGTGTCCCATCTTTGAAATTTGTTCCATTTTAATTAAATATACTACCTACAGTGACCACAGATTTTTAATTTCTTCATGCAACAACTTAGCATTTTCTAAATACACAGTCATTTTACTGGATGTAATTCTGAAATAGATTTATCTAGCAGTTTAGTTAGTACAATAGAGTTCTCTTCATTACAATTTTCTCAGTGTTCTTTTTCATTTCAACATATATGCATTCTAATGTTACATTTTGTCATATAACTGAAGCATTTAATCCATTTTCACTTACAGAAAAAGGAGACAACTGAGCATATTGTCTCAGTAGATGGGTGAGAAAGAGGAAAGAGGAGAAAAGACACAAGAGGGACAAAAACATAACACTTAAGAATCTAAAAAGCTGGGTGTGGTAATCTCTCCACTTGGGTGGCTTACACATAAGAATCATGACAAGTTTGAGGTCAATTTGGGATACAAAGGGAGTTCAAAGCCAGCCTGAAATGCATAGTGAGACCTTGTTTCAAAAGGATGAAAAGAAAATAAAAATGCTAGAAACAAGAAAATACCATTATAGAAATGAACTCTGCCATTAATGGACTTAGCAAGACTAGACACAATGGGGCCAGGGAGATGGCTCAGTGGAATAAGCACTTCCCTGGCAAGCAAAAGGGCCTGAGTTCAATCCCCAGTTCCGCAAAAAGAAAAAAATACTAGACACAACTAAGAACCCATGGCCCTTGAAAAGAATCAGTAAAAACAATCACAATCATGCATGAGCCAAAATATTTTCTAAAAAAAACTGAAATACAAAGACAGGTAAAGAATATATATCTAAAAGCTATAGGCGTAATACATATAGGTAATAAAAAAAAAACCTGCAGAAAATCAAAGAGAAAAATCTTAACAGAATTCAGAAGAACAAAATACCTTACATATGTAGAAGCAATTTTTTTTTTTCCTTTTTTTGCGGTTCTGAGGATTGAACTCAGGACCCTGTACTTGCTAGAAAAGTACTTATTCTACTGAGTTATCTCCCTAGCCCTGTAGAAAGGAATGTAAGAATTACAATATACTTCCCTTCAGAAACCATGCAAGCAAATAATAGATGAAGTATTTAAACTTTATACTAAGAGTCTTAGCGAACGAACAAAAAGCCTCTTAGAACTGGTAAGTGACTATAGCAAAGTTGCAGGGACACAGGATAAACAGAAGTCCATTGCGCTTACATATCAGCAATTAACAACAAGAATTTAAAATGAAAACAGTATCGTTTACAATGGTACCAAAAGGAAAAATGAAATCTTATGTAAGTGTCTAACAAAGTATATATAAGATCTATATGACAACGACTATAAGATTTCAATGAAATATAATCAAAGAAGTATTAAATAAAATGGAGAGATACTATTTGTTCATGGATGGCAAGCTAGCAACTTTCAGATGTCAGTTCTTGTCAGCCTGATTTGTAGAATCAACACAATTCTAACAAAAATTGAAGTTAATTTGTAGATACCAACAAACTAAACTTGGAGAGAAAAGCAAAGGACCCAAAATAACCAACACAGGGCTGGGGATACACCTCAGTGGTATAAGCGCCTGTTTGGCAAGAGCAAGTTCCTGACCAGAAAAAAAGCTCAAAAATCCAACCAACACAAAATTGAAGAGGAACAATTTCAAGATTTACTATAAAGCTACAGTAGTGATTTGAACAGTGTTGTATTTGTGAAAGAATATACAAATAAATCACTGGAACAGATGGAGGGTTCAGAAAGAGTCCAACATACACACAACCAACTGATCTTTGATTCTAGAACAAAGACAATAAAAGACTTTTCAACAAATGACACTGAACAAGTGGACAGCCATATATAAATTTATACACCCACTCACCAACCCATCAATCTTTCATCTTTCATAAAAATTAACTCAAAGTGGAACACAAATTAAAGTATATAAAAATAAAAATGACAACTGATATGTTAAATGCCTTTCATGTAGAACACCAAAGATACAATCTATAGAAGAATACATATTCTTCTATAGTATGCTGGATTTCATTAAAATTAAAAAATTCTGCACTGGACCATGAATACAGGCTGAAAAAAAAATTACTTGCTAAATACATCTGTGATGAATGACTGCTATAATATACCAGGAACAATTAAAAAAAAAAAAAAATCACCTGACTTTAAAATGGGTAAACGGGGGCCAGGGAGATGGCTCAGTGGAATAAGCACTTCCCTGGCAAGAACAAGGGCCTGAGTTCAATCCCTGGTTCCACCAAAAGAAAACCAAAAAAAAAAAAAAAAACCCTGTCCCCAGCCCACAGCTATTTTGGGGCTGGGGAGATGGCTCAGAGGAATAAGCACTTCCTTGGCAAGCTCAAGGGCCTGAGTTCAATCCCTGGTTCCACAAAAAAAAAAAAAAAAAAAAAAAAAAAAAAAAAAAAAAAAAAAAAAAAAAAAAAAAAAAAAAAAAAAAAAAAAAAAAAAAAAAAAAAAAAAAAAAAAAAAAAAAAAAAAAAAAAAAAAAAAAAAAAAAAGGGTAAACAATGGACAGCTCAGAGAATATACACAGTTGAAAAATAAGCTTTTGAAAATGTCACTATGGACTGCAAATCAAACACCAAGACATCACTACACACTACTTAGGATTGCCAAATTTAAAATACCACCATCATGACATGGTGGTGAAGGATACAGAATAATAGAAGCTCTCATTCATGGGTGATGGGAACACAGAATGGTATAGCTCTATGAACAAAGAACAACATATTACATCTGTATGTTAGAGGAAACACATGAAAATCTGAAATGGAAGCAGCAATTCCAAAAAAAGCAACATATTGTATGACTCAATTGTATAGCATTCTGGAAAAGGCAAAGCTATAGTTCAGCTTCCAGGGGGTGGGGCAAGGGCAAGGACAAAAAAAGGAAGAACATGAATTTTATTTTTATTTTTTATTTTTGAACTTTGTGTATGTTGTACTCCACAATAGTATGAAGGTTTTTGACTTGCAATCAATAATACAAAATACAATTCCATTTACAATAGCAGACAAAAAATACAATGTCTGCAAGTACATGTAATGAAAAGTATAAATGGATACAGTGAAACTTGTGCTGAAATTTTTAAAAATCTAAATTAGTGGAAAAGTTTATAAGCCAGAAGACCTCTTAAGATGGTAACACTTCCTAAATCTATAGACTGAAAGCAACCTATTAGAATGACAGTAAGTCATTTATAAACTATTTTATACTTCATATGCAAGAATCCCAGAATTAGTCAAAGCAATAAAACCTACGCATGCATGCGTGCGGGCACACAACCCAAACCAAAAAATCTTGTAGGCCTACACTTTCAAAATTTGTCATAAAGGAATGGTAATCATGGTAGTGTGGTACTGACATATGGATAGACCAACAGCGAGTTGATAAATAAATTCCTTTTCTTTCTTTTACGGTGGAACTGGGGGCTGAACTCAGGCCCTTGAGCTTGCCAAACAAGTGCTTATTCTACTGAGCTATCTCTCTGGCCCCAATAAACCCATTTTCTACAAAGGACAAATTTTTAATAGGGCACTAAGACCATTCAACAGGGAAGGAATCATCTTTTCTATAACTGATTCTGCTACAACTCAGTAGTCACATGTAAAGAAATGAAAGTGTACCCATAAAAAAGGAGCTTAAAGTGGATCAAAGCCCTAATTGTGAGTTAAACTGCAAGAAGTATTCATGGCCCTGGATTTGGCAATAGATTGCTTGCTGCGAAAGCAAAAGCCTGAGCAATACAGAGAAAGAAAGAAACGGGATTTTATCAAAATGTACATTGTGTGCTTGAAGGGAGGGAAAAAGACAACCTACAATCTGGAAAAAACAATTTACAAATCATTCCTATCTTTTTCTTTTTGTGTATTTTTTAGGGAAGGGTCTACAGGGTGTTCAGGGTGTCATTACTAGATTAGACTTCTAGTGACCTGCCTGTTTATGGCCTCCCAAGACTGGGATTACAGGTGCACACTACCATGTCCAATCTCCATTGCCATCTCAGCACGCCCCGAGGGCAGGGCTGGCACAGCAGGCCTGGGGGTTGAACCCCCAGCCCCTGCGCAGGTGCTGGTCGGCCCTACAGAAATCATACCTATTAGTAAGGACTTGTAAGAACTATTACAATACAGGAATGAAATTTGACAACCCAATTTAAAGATGGGCGATTGAAACAGTATTGGTGCAAAGTATGCAAACAACCAGGAACATATAATGATGGCCAGCACCTGTTAATCATGGGAAATACAAACCAAAACCACTATCAGGTAACATTTCCAACCCAGCAGGACAGCCATAATAAATGTCAGGGAGGATTACTTTTCTTTTTTTCACAGTTGGGGGGGTGGAAAGGATACTGGGGACTGAACCCTGAGGCATGCTATCCTGAGTTATATCCCTATTCTTTTTTTTTTTTTTTTTTAAATTCTGAAACAGTATTGTTAAATTGTCTAGGCTGGCCTTGGACTTGTACTTAGGCTCCAAAGCAGCTGGAAATGCAAGTATGCCAATGTGCTCAGCTTGTTGAAGTTTGAAGAAAGTTGAATCTGGATACAATGCTGATAGAATTTGAAATGGTATAGATACTCTGGAAAAGTCTAGAAGTTCTTTAATATGTTAAATAAGAAGTACTATATGACCCAATAATTCCACTCCTGTGTTTACATCTAAGAGAAATAAAATCCTTTGCCTATAACACATGTACATGATCATATTGAGAACAGGCAAAATATGGGGATACCCCAAATGTCTTGTGAATGAATAAAGGATATATCCCCACAATGCTATTATTTGCTTACAACAAGGAATAGAAATATGTACTATCACATGGATGAACCGTGAACCCCTAGGCCAATGGTGGTAAACCTAATGGAATGTGTGTTGCAGTGGCCTGTCACTCTTGAAAGTGCTAAAAGGTTTGCCATCACCTCCCTATACCATAGGAAAGAAAGCGAAACACAAGGAACACACTTTATATGATTCAATATACACAAAATGTTCACAATAGGCATACATACAGATACAAAGTAGATTAGTAATTGCCTAATGCTGAGGCGCAGTGAGATGAATAGGGAATGACTGCTGACGGGTATGAGGTTTGTTTTTAAAGATGTTAAGACTGAGTCCAACAATGATTTAGGTCAGATTTGGCAGCCTCGATACAAAAAATAAAACATATTTACACCTACACTTACATTTTATAATTAAATGTGATGTGCCTGGCCCAGATGAGGTGGTTAAAACATAATGTAAAGAAAGACTGCAGTTGGAGAGATAGCTCAGCGGCAGTTGCCTAATATCCTGAGTTTGATCCCTGGAGAGGGAGAGGGGAAAGGGCTAGAGAGGAGGAAAGGGGGGGGAGAGGGACAGAAGGATAGAGGGAGGGGAGAGAGGGATGGAAGGGGCAGGAAGACATGAATAGAGGGAGGAAGAAGAAAGACAAAGGGAGACAAAGAAAGGAGAAAGAAAAAAGGAGGAAGAGAAAGAAAAAGGATGAAAAGATATAGATGACATATAGAATTTCCCTACCTGTATACATAGTATGCTGAGTCTACAAGGTTTCACTATGTACTCAGGTTCACTGTAAGATCTACTTGTACAGTAATTGTCTCCATTTTGCACTGCCCTAAACTGTCCCTCATCAACAGCTCTTCCTCTATTAGGATTTTATGGTCTAGAAGGACAGTGTATCGACTTCCTCCCAACTTCCCAACACCTAACCTCAACATTACCTCCTGCTTTTCTATCTTGGTGATCTCTCCGACTCAGGTTATTAAAATTTCACAATCAGCACAAGTGAAAATAATCATATTTCTTCATTCACAAATATTTATTGAGCACCTACTATGAACCACACACCACATTAGGCTCCAGAATGCAAGATACCACTTCTGCTCTCATGGAGCTTACAATCTAGGAGACACAAATAACACAGAGAACCAATACATAAATTGTCACAGGGGTAAAATAAGTGCCATATAGGAATATAAACAGTGATATGACAGAAGATAGGAAATACCTACTTTGAAAATAGAATGAGCAGTAGCTGAGGGTATGATTCAATGGTACAGCCTACAGTTGGCATGTGTGAGGGCCTGGGTTCTGCAATCCACACTCAAAATAACAAACAAAAAAACCAAATCAACACAGTCCAACTCCCCAATTAGCTATATTACCTTAGACAAGTGCAGGTTCACTTACCCTTTCAATCTGTTAACACTTGTAAAATGGAGATCATCATAACAAACTCTACAATGAATGTTTATCATTGTTAATGATTAGAAAAACCTACCAATGTCATGTTTTATAAGCCCTTCATCTCTTCCTTCAGAGACATGGATTTTTCACAGAAGCATTGCACAAGCGCGTATCACCTCTTGAAAAAAAGACTACACTAAAGCCCACACTACTGAGAGTTACAGATAATAGTAGGACCGCAGGTAATGGGCAAATCTACAAAAAGCAGCGAAGAGTAAAAAGGAAAAAGGAGAGAAGTAACCAAGACAGTTTAAGACACAGTGAATGTTGCCCATTTTGTGATCAGAACATTCACAGCATGTAAGTGAACAAAGATGAAAATGGATGACAAAGGATTTGCACGTTTTAAAGACTACAGGAAAACCACTGATCACAGAAGCTTCCTGATACCTCCCTGCTTGAGCTTGTTTCCCCTAAATGACTAATCACACTGCCTCTTGTCTCTGTAAATAGTACCACTGTCCTCCAAGTCGTAACAGGACAGAAAGATAACAGACTGGGACTTAAGTATAGACACAGCCCTTACTCCTACCTTTGTTCAGTCACTGAATTTGTTTTTGAGACTAATCTTATGTTCTCCATGCTGGCCTCAAACTCATGGCGATCCTCCTGCATAGGCCTTCAATTTTCCTTTAAAAGGGTTCTGGTATCAACCTTCGATAAGGCTATAAATTCAATTCATTCATTAGTTTTGTCTAAATTTTCATACTAGTCTACTGAACACCATAACTAGCTAATGTTACTTCAGTTGTAATCAGAGGGCTTCTGTTGTTGGTCTGAGTCAGACTCCCAAGCCCTACAATTCATTCACTGTGATGTTGGGAAACCTAGCAAATTTTCCTTCATTTGTAAAGTGCAGATAATACTTTCATTTGAAAGGCTGCTGGAAGGGATCCCTCATAAAGTTCTTAGCAGAATGCTTGTTACTTCAGTATGCCTGATTTTTAAAAACATAATAAGCTCTCTGAAGCCTGAAACTACTTTTCTAACTACTTTAACCTACATACTTACAAATACAATAATACCTCAGTTCATGAACATTGCTGTTTGTAAACAACTCAACTTGGGACAAGTGTTTAGCAAAATTTTGCTCCCACTAAGCTCTCAAACACAACCAGTGATTCTTCTCATACAATCTTCCCCAAAATCGTAAAGCAAATTTAGTTGGTAAACAGAGGTACCACTGAGGATTACACATTGAGGAATGTTCTATTTTATAACACTTTTTATTTTATGAACACCAAATAAGCTTGAAAAGCTATTTAGAAACAAAGAGTGTGGAAGTAAAAAATGTACTGTGCCAATCAAAAAAAAAAGCTACTCCTGAAAGTAGAAATCTGTTCCCCATGGTATCCTTAGAACACTAAGAGTTCAAATCTGACCAGCAACGTAAGGTAAGTCAAAGTGAAACAGGCAGAGATGTGTCTGTTGTTTGTATTTTAGTCTTACCACTTTTCTTTCCAGTTTGGGATGGATTCCCTTTGCCTCAGCAGATTCTGCTGGATTTAGAAAACTCAGAAAGGCCCAAATGGAGCCTACAAGAGGAAAAAAGAGAACTGGCTACTGAAAGCTGGCCCTGGGCACAAATAGTTAAAAAGAGTAAAAATCAACCCCCCCCCCCAAAATGTAATCTGAATAGTATTTACTTTCCAGTGCAAATAAAATCAGTTGGCTATCCATACGTACATACTTCTGGAACCTGTCAGTAAATACAGTCAACCCTTAAAAGCCAGGAGTTCTGCATCTGTAGAGCCAACTTCAGGGTGACAATATTCAGAAAAAATTGCACCTGTATTGAGCATGTAGACTATCATTCCTTAAGCAATATAGTATAACTATTTACAAACATTTACATTGTATTAGGTATAAATAATCTAGAAACGGGACTAGGGAGATAGTTCAGTGGTCTAAGTGTCTGTCTGGCAAACACAAGAACCTAGGTTTGATCACTATATGGCATGCCATACTGTACCAGCACTGCAAATCTGGGCGTGCCTTGCTGGCCACTAGAACCAGGTGTGGTGGTGCTCACCTGTAATACTAGGGCTGGGGAAGCTGAAAATGAGAGGATCACATGAGTCTGGGCTGTGCAGAGAGACCCTGTATCAAATTAAAAAAGATTTTAAAATAATCTAGAAATGACTTAAAAGTATATGGGTGGACTGTATATGCTATATGCAAATACTATCCCACTACGAGAGGGACAAACATCTGTGGATTTTGATATTGCAGTAGCCAGTTCTAGAACCCATCCCCTACAGATGAGGGAAACACTAAAATTTAAATCTGAGAAAGCCTAGGAAGATATATGCTAATTATCTCCTCAGTCCAACTGACCAGTAAAAAAAGGGCATGGAATATTAGTGTATATTGCCTAAATAGAGATAAATGTTATATGTTCTAGAAAACTATAGCTAAATAGCCCTTTCTCATACCATTGGGTGGGGAATAAATTGGTATGTATAAAAAACTACAAAAGTGTTCACATCCTTGACCAAAAAATTAGCTCTACATCTACAGGAATTCATCCAAAGGAAAATAAATTATGCAGTCATGGCAACATGAAATTAAATCTAAAACATCCAATATGAATCATGGCAATGATTATGTAGTTAGTAATGGCTGACAGTTTTTAACCATAAGGAACAATGCTCATAGAATGAGGGGAAAATCAAAGTACAAATTCTTTGAGAATGAATAAATTTGTGAAAATAATGCGTAAGTAGCAGAGATAGTATGGCAAGACATATTGAAAAATACCAAGTGAGGTAGGCTCTTTTCACCTCGTGATAAAAATTTTTTGTACTTTTGATTTGTCTAAAATTTCCACAGTAAGCATGTTCTATTAACATGAACAGAAAAAACAAAAACATTCACCAGGCCAGGATTAAAGAGCGGGTCAAATATTTTTATACAGCTTTGTTTCTTAGTATGACTCCTAACCAAAAAAGGGGACAAGAGATACAAACCACTCATTTATTTAGTAGTGCCAGACTAAAGTAGAGAAATTCTTAGATTCTTTCCCACAATTTTCACCAATACCATGTAGCACTGTAACAGACAAGATGCTGTGTCCATCTGAACCACCAATCACACATTAAAATGATAACATGCATTCAAAACATATAGAACGGTGCCACCAACACCAATGTCAGACTCAAGCTTAAGTAGGGTACTGAGTGAGGAAACAATTTCTTATAACACTACACAGAAATGAAGAAAAAGCTGCAGGAATAAAATGTTTACTCTTTTTTAACCAATTGATGACTAAAGAAAGGCTGGATAATTAAATGAATGCTTTCTAAAAATTAACTTAGAATACAAATGCAACTAATACTTTACAGGTAGAAGAAAGACAAGTGGATTACTAAACTGAGTGTTGAGGACCGTCCTAAGGGCATATCAAAATCAAAATAATTTGTTTGAGAACACTTCACCTACAACCCAACATCTTAGCTTTCTTTAAATTCCTTGGGACTATAATAAGGGAAACTTGCTTCACACCAAGAGATGGATCAACGAAATTACACTTTGGTGCTATCCTTTACCTACACTTCATATTTTCATTCTATCTTCCTTGGAATAAGCATCAGATAAATGCCACATAACTCAGATTTACCTCAACTGTTTCATCTGACCTTTAAAATTATCCTAGGGCAAATGTCAAGTACTTACAATTTCTTGGCAGAAATGAAAAATTAAATCCTAAAGTTGATCATTTATGGGTCAAAAGCTAATGAGTATAAGCAAGCCTTAGAAGTGAAATTATATTCAGCACCAATTACACGGCCAGAAGTTATCAAAGTACTCTTCAAACTTCTACATGAATTAAGATAAAAACATAGGTTATCTAAGTGTCAATAAAAGTAATAACTGGTTTCTTGCTGGGTGACAGCTCGGTAACAGCCAAAATGACTGACCCCTTTAGTCTATTGTATTTAGATAAGAAATCTGGACTAGCAAAATGCACTGCCTAAAAAGTTAGAATCTTTGTATAAGTGATTACAATAACCATATTAGCAAAGGAGATTGGCTTAAAAAACATAATGCTGATGCAGGTCATGACATGAAGAAAAAGTACTCATCTTCAAATATATCTACAAAAGTTATGCCCCAATTTTAAGATAAAAACATAAAGTTTTAAATTTTGCTGCCTGAGATAAAAATAAGCATTTACATGTAACTTAAGTGCATAGCACCAAAACTGAACACTAAAACTACTCATATAACATAGTGACAACACATCACAACTATGAAAGCATGGGGGTGACCAGTTTTAAAAAAATAAGCAAATAATTTCTGTTGAAGTTCTCATTTATTTTATAAAATGCTAAATTGGGGCCTGTGGAGATAGCTCAGCAGTCTAAGCTCCTGCCTAGGCAAGTGCGCACAAGGACCCAGGTTCAATATCCGGGCACTACATACCATGCCAGCCCTGTGCACACCGAGCCAGCCACCACAACCAGATACAGTGGTACACACATGTAATCCAGCACTGGGGAGGCTTAGATAGGAGGATCACTATGAATCTAAGCTGCACAGTGAGACCCTGTACTAACTACATAAAATAAAAAAATTAAATTAAATTGGGGGAGGCTCTGAGAATCTAATATGTAACAAAACAGTAAGAAATATGCTTTCATATTAACAAATTATACTGCATAAATAACATTACTATTTCTGATTATAGAGTAAACAGACTGCATTTGTACTTAGAACACATATCTTTCTAGTAGAAAGAAATTTCATCTCTGGATAAGACTAATATGGACCCTAATGTAGTGGCTAAGAAGTTAAAACTGGTGACACTACTTCAACTTCTGCTGGAAGTTCAGGGTTGGTTTCCTATTTTTATGTCTTTAATAGGTGGACCTCCTTAACGGACACTACAGTAAATAGGATATGGTGCAGCCAAAGGAATGTGTACAACTACACATTAAAATAGCATTAACAGAGTGCACAAAAGGCCATAAGATAAAAAAACACCAAAGACAAGAAGGTAGTTCCCTTAAGTTACACCTATTTTGAAATAATGTGTCTCTGCTAAAACAGGAAGTTTAGAGTCCTCATTTAAGCAGGTCATCTACAGAAATCAGATTAGCTATGAAAAGAATGATTCTGTTTTATAGTGGATATAGCTTTGCGAAAGAAAGCTAAACATCAGAACAGTAAATCCTTGAACACTCAACATGATGTAGGAAGCCAAATGAAGCAAACTATAAAACCTGGATGAAAATGCCTCCTTACAAGTAAAACTCAAGTTTTCTAATCAACTTACAATCAAATGCACCAGGAGTGATTTTCAGATTGCCCCTGGTAGAACCAGGGCTAGAATGGAGTGTTTTGGCACAGGGTGGAGTGAGACATGAAGCAGGTGGGCTTCAGGTCCTTCCCAAACCCTTTCTGGCTTCAATTCAACTATTTTTTCATTTTGTGGTTTCTGATAAATTTTCTTTTCAAAAGGTAGAAGAAATATATCCTCATGTTTTGCTGTTGTCTTTTCCCTAAATTTGAAAATCAATGCTGAGACAAAACTACATTGGTTAGTAATATAAGACCTAAAATAGTTTGTCAGTGCCACTACAATGTGCGTTTCAAGAAAAATGTGTTTATTATCCTATAAAATAAAGGCGCAATTAAAGTTCTCAGGAAGTAAATTCTGTTATTACCATATTCATAAATCTTCTCTGCTACTGCCTTCAAGTATCAGTATCTCTGGACATCACACACACACAAAAAAAGTCTAACAAACTCTCAAATTGCACCTTACCTCAAAGGCTGGAGACAGTTTCTTTCCTAAGGCAAGCCTCAAAAGTATAGAAAACTCCAGAATAAGAATGTACAGTTAACAAAAAATGTCGTCAGGACAGAATCTGCAGTGTTCTTATACATTAGTAACAAAGAGCAGCCAAAGCTCAAAACTTCACTCAGCATTCATTAGCACACAGTATTCAAAATATACATGACAACCAAGGGGAAATGCACAACACAGAGGCCATTTTTCTTGATGAAATCATGAATAAAAGTAGACCTGTAGTCCCACTACAGTGGAACCCAACCTCTGATCACTGATAAAAACTTCATTACCTTAATAAAGCAGAACAAATCTCTATGGAAAGGATTCATTCACAAAACACGGCTTCTTTCCATATACTTTCTCCTTTACACCGAGTTAAACAGAACTTGCTGTAATTTTAGAATCAATGATTACATATTTTTCTAATTAAAAAATTATGTATTTACAGGGTTTTTATTGCTGTTTATTATATAACAAAAAATTTAAAATAATTTGTAGAATCCGTCCAGTAACACATGAAATTGAAATCCACTGCTCAAGACACTGTTAATGGCTGAATGTATCTGATGCTCAAGCGCAGGCCATCTGTCAGAAGTCCTTGCCTGTAATTAGGTTCTTGTTGCTGTCGTACATGTTCATCTCTCAGAAAGTGAAAGAATCCATTTGATGTTTCAATAAATATCATATTGCAAAAAAACAAAAAACAAAAGAAAAAAAAGTTTCTATGGATCAGAGATCCAAGAAAAAGCAGTTTTGATGAATGATTCCCAGAATCAAGTGCCTCCTTCTTTAGTCCAATGAGATGATGTCA
>PVKA01030939.1:0-26793 GCA_004027165.1 Ctenomys sociabilis
TCTAGTGTCTTCACTTTTGTTTTTCCTCCTTCACCCTTTCCATCCCACCCCTTCACCTGCTTCTATTGTTTTTACTGCTCCCTGCAACCCCCTCCATCAACTTCTCTATCCTTCTGCTTTGACTGTGGCTGTGACCCTCGCTGGACCCACTGTCACACAGGCTAACACACTGAGCCACCTTCAAGGGCTAGACCTGGGAGTGGCGGAGCTTCCTGGCACCCTCGCAGCAGCGGCAGGGATAATTTTCCTGGCTACAGCACCTCCTACACCTCCTACTATTTCCAGGAAGCCCTTAGAGCTGCAGAATACCTGACCCACCCCTGAGCTAAAACCCCTCCTATAAGATAATCGCCAAATCATGACCTCTCTGTGTCCCAGAGAGAAGCACATTCTAGTCTGCCAAGTATACACAGCAGATATGCTCAAAAAGAATAAGCTATCATTTTTGGAGTCAGGTTCTACATAAAAAGAATTGTAAGGTGCACCTTAGCAAAAGGCAGGGGCAGGGCTGCCACACCACACAAGTGCAAAGTTAAGTACAGCTCTTTGGCGCAGAGAAACAACCAGAAGCTTTGGAGCTGAAGCAGGTCTACCTCTGGATTTCATATCTTCCACATGGCCAAGGCCACTGTGCAACTTCAAGCAATTGATCTCATGTCTCTGAATTCCCTCAGCCTCAGTTCCTCCGATTCTTTCTTAAAATCTATCTATCTATCTATCTATCTATCTATCTATCTATCTATCTATCTATCTATCTATTTATTTGATAAGGGTCTTGCTACACAGCACAGATTCATAGTGATCCTCCTGTCTCAGCCGCCCAACACAGGGATTACAGGCATGTGCCACCATGTCTGGTTTTGTGGCAGGCACAATGCCTTCAGGGTTCTGGGTTTGACAAGACATGTGGTACCAGGGATTGATCCACAGTCCTCGTGCTTGCCAGATAGGCATTTAGGCCATGGAGCTGTCTCCCCAAACCCAGTTTCTCCAATTCTTAAACAGGACCGAGAATCTTCACTACACTGAGATCTAGGAGAATGAGATGCTATGAGGGCCTTGCGTCTGCCACAAGATTGGTGCTTTACACCTGGCAGCACATTTCTGTCACCTTTCCTTGTGCCCTTCACCTCCATGCAGCAAAATGATTTAGTAAGAGCGCACAAAGTTAACAGGAACAAGGGAGACAGGCAGCACTTGACCTGTACCCTCGCCATCCAACGATCTTAAACTGCAGTCCAGCTCTAGGAAAGGTCTTACAGGTGTGGCCCCTAGACCCACTGAGCAATTTTTGAGGAATTAAGAATTGTAGCCAACAGTTTTTAGATCATAAATTGAATTTAAAGTTTCCTATAAAAGAAAAACAGGTGAAGTCCAGAATTTTCATGGGAAGGTAAAACACCGTGACAAATTTGTAATGAATTTTTAAATGGTTCATGATCACTTAAAAAGAAAAAGAGAAGTAGAAGGGGACCAGTCGTTACTAAGGGCCAGTAGAGCTCCCCAGAGTGCAACCCTGGACAATGAGGTCCCTTAGGCCATCACATGTACACCGGTGTTCAGTGGATCTGGTTTCATCAAAAGTCTAGCACGCAGCATAAGGAAGCCTTCAATAGATATTCATTGAAGTGAATGAATCAGAAAATTGAAGAAGACTGCTACGAAAGGTTTGTGGATAGAAATGAACTATGTGGTTTACGTAAAAGATGCTACACTTTGTCAATGGCCCAAAGAGGGCTGGTTGGTGTCAGCCTGGAGGGAAGGAAGGGAAGGGAAAGAAGGAAGGTGAGGAAGGAGGGAAGAAGCCATGCGTCATGACCCATCAAGATAAGACAATGCTGATGTCATCAGTAAAACCCACAATGTGGACCCCAGAGGAGGTGCTGCCTGCACCCTTACATACCAAGAGGATTCAGGGTACAAAGGCCCTGAAATCAGTCTTCAAAACCAAAAAGGCTGGCCCTTGGCAAGAGAATGCATGTGTTCTACACAGCTTTAGAGGGTAACTTTAGCAGAGATGTTGCCAGTTATCAAATAAAAACACAGGATGTCCAGTTGAATTGGAAGTTGATGTAAGAAACAAAATATTTTTAGTATAAAATATGTCCCTTTTAATAGTTGGAACATACTTATGTCCCCCCTCAAAAAAAAAATGCATTTATTGTTTAAACTTCATTTAACAGGGCCTTCTTGTATTTTATTGGCAGATATGGCTTCCTGCCCTGTTTGGGGACCACAGAAAGAAATACTTTGAAGACTTTTCAACTCTGAGGTGGTCCCAGGACCCCAAGAATCTCAGCGAAGAAACATAAGCCTCCCTGAGCTGACAAGAAGCTTTGTGCATGCTCACTTCACCAGTGGCCCCAACGTGGGCTGGCGCGTGTTCAAGTGGGCTTAGTGGGAAGATGGCAGGATGGAGCAGGACCCAGCTCCATCACCGTGTCCTCTGGCCGGAGTGTGGTGCGGGCACAGCCAGGCCCTGAGCAGCAAGGTGGGCAAGTGAGTGCCTCTGCAGAAGAGGATGAAACCACCATGGAATTGAAACACATGACACCTAATTTTTCATTGAATAACATCTAGAGATTTTGAAAAATTCCATAAAGAGACAAAAATGTTCTTGACATCCTGTAGTGGGAGAGATGGGGTGGGGTGAAGTATGCCTGCTGCTCTCCGACATGGGCTGGACAATGTCTGCTGATTCACCAAGCTGTGCATGACCACAGAAAATTGGGGGTCAGCGGGGGGCTGGGGCCATCCCTGGAACACAGATCATTTACCCTCAAGACTTTGCTGTCAGATCGAATGAGCCGAGTGCCCTTGTTTCTACCCCTAAGCAGGACCAAGCAAGTTTTGGCATCTTGGCTCATAGCGTTCTGGGTTTTAATCTCTTGCCTGATGGCCCTGAGGGTTTTTCACCTGGCTCAGAAGGCCCCTGATGCCCTAATGGAATGGTCTGGTCTCCCAAACATTGCTCAGCTGCGGGGGGACATCTTTGCCTCCAGTATCTTTCTCATCCCATAACCCATTCCTTGCCCCATCTACCTGACCAGAAAAAACCCAAAAGCCTGGAGGAGGTAGATCATAAGTGCCAAGTGCTGCCACAGACCTGACCCTGGGTCTGGTACCAGGACTTCATGCTAACTAACAGAAAATCAAAATGATAGAGTAGTAGGATTTAGTCATTAGGGACACAGTGACAGGGCCGCTGAAAGCTGACACTATTGGAGAAAAACCCTTTCAGGATTTTGCAGCCAGAGGTGATGGTGAGTGCTAAAGAGCACTGAAGACCAGGCACCAAGTGGAGAGTGAAGTCAAAGAGAAGCCAGGGAACAGTGATAGAGGAGGGAGAAAGCTGCCAGCCCAGACAGGGATGGGGGAGGTGTGCCGCTCTTCCAGGTCTGAGGTCACGAAACAGCAGACAGAAAATCTGAGTGCACAAGTAGCGACCATACTCATGAGTGAAATAAATCAGATGCGCATGTGTAAACATTATATTCTCTCCCTAGTGTAAGAGCTTGAAAGAGTAAATAAAATCGGAAAGGTACAATAGGTTAGGTACTGTGAAAGGGAAAGAAACTGTTCAAAGGGAAGGAACAGCTGGGGTGAGAGAAAGGAGAAAAGAAAGAAAGAGAGAAATACAGGACAGCTTGGATAATTCATTTCTGTTGGTCTATTGAAAGGAGCTGTCAATGCTTATTTTTTTTCTCTCTCTCCTTTTAAATTTTTTGACCAATTTTGCATGCTTATATTTGCTAATCTGAGCAACTAATTTGAAGACAATATGCAATATAACAATCATTGCTGAATTTCTGTAGTTTTGTTTAGTGAAATTCTGTATTGTTTCTAATGATTTTTTGGTCTTTTTGCTTGTTTATTTTGCTATTTTTTATTCTACTTAAAAAGATTTAAACAAATAGAAAATCTGAGTACCTCCCCAAATCTGCTGCAAAGAGAGATCATAGCCCAGGGAAGTCACCTGCCCTCTCAGCTTCCTTAGCTGTGGCACAAATGCCTCACTACCAGAGCTCGATTCCAAGGGCCCTGATGGTTCCCCAGCAAGAAGGAAAAGGAAAGGAAGCCCATAGCGGCATGGCCCCCGGGGCAGGTAGAGGATCTTTGCTTTCATCCTCTCTGCTTTGTCCTCCTGCCAATCCCCCACTCCTTCTCCTAGTACCCTAGGGCTCTGTGCACCACCATCAGGAACCACAGCAGCACGAGCACATCAGGTCAAGCTGGCACCTCCGAGGGAGTCAGAGGCCTCTATCCCTGGACTGTGCTCAAGAACACACATTCCTAAGAGGTCCTGGAGCTTGTAGGGAGGTATGTGATGGGGAAAAGGAGTGGGGCACCCCGCATCCTTCAGTCCCAGAAAACGCACAGCCATTCGCAAGCAGGCTCCTTTTATCCAGCCTCTCCTGAGCATTTCCTAGGGATATCAGGACTCCAACCTCTCATCCCAGTCCCATGCCTACTGTCTGTGTGACCCTGAGCTCGTCCTTGTCCAGGAAGATACAGCTGTCCTCATCCAGACAATGGACCCAGAACCCATCCACAGTGAGGTCTGAGAACACTGTACAGTTGAACATATTTGTCAATCAGAAGGTACAGCAGAGTTCCCCATGACCTCCTGGAGATCTTGTCTACTGCAAACTCCTTGGGGATCTCTTGAATGTGCCCAAGTGTCCACCCTTCAATAGGTAATCCCAGAGGCTCCTTGACACAGTGAAGTTTCAGCCACTGACCTACACATGTGTCCTACACAGTGACAGTTGTTGTGGCATGACTTATCTAGAGAGATCAGAGGATAAAGCCAAAGCCAGTAGGATGAAAGACCTCAGTTATCTACCCTCCCAGAAGCACTGAGCAGAGGAGGGAAGAGCTTCTATAGTTGGGAATTGGGCCTCTCAGGACACCAGCTGCAGACCTCTGATTGACAGCAGCTCTAAGGCCACTTGTTTTAGCACCTAAAGACAGAGGATGAGGCTCTCACCCCAATTCAACTGACCTGCACCAGACCCTAACTGCCAAGTTGAGACTTTCCAACCCATTTCAACCCAGCACTATCTTTTCTTTCCCTCAAATCTGTCCTGTCCTCTCTTCATGTCCTAATTAGCTCATCCCTGGCCAGTGGTGTCATCTGAATCAGACTCACTCCAGGAGACACTGGAGACAGGGTTTCTCTTGATGGACCATCCACAGCCCTAGGAGACACTCTAGACTCCTGACACACACTTGGCATTCATACCTGGTCTCCCAGTGTGTGCCACTCCCACCCTTCCTTAGAATCTTAGAATCTTATCCTTCCTCCTTACCCTGTTCTCTCTCTCTCTCTCTCTCTCTCTCTCTCTCTCTCACACACACACACACACACACACACACACACACCTCTCCCTGCTCTGTCACTGTCACCGAGTCTGGTCCAAATCTTAGTCAGGAAGGAATCCCACTTTACCACTCACTAGTTCAGACTCCCAACCCCAGGAAAGGCTGAAGGTGGGAATGAAGGATAACAGTAACACCTAGTTAAGGCTTTCCCTCTTTAAACTGAAGGACAAGAAAAGAGATGGCTCTGGCAGGGGCCCTCCCAGCAGACACCAAGCCCAATTTTATGTCTGGCCCTGGGGAGAAGAACTTCACTGACTGGCAGAAGGCAGTTTCCTGTTTCTAAGAATCTGGGGCTTTGAAAAGCTCTGGTTCCCTGGCTGCCCTTACACAACCAGCATTGTGGCAGCTCTCAAGCCAGTCTCAGATTTCCCTTCCAGAGCTCTTTAATTTTCAAAGGAAAAGGAGAGCCAGCCACTGCTTCAGATACCCCCTGGATTTGGCTGAACTGAGCCAGTTAGAAAATCATCAGGAGATCCACCCAACACACATCATGCCAAGATCTTGGAAAGAGTTAGCAGAGACTCAGGCCTCCACCATGCCCTTCCTAAGATGGCTCTGGCTGTCACAGTCTAGGTGTGATATGCAAGGCCAGCCCTGTCACAGCTTTTCCAGTCTCCTTCCTTGTTGTCCCTGCTGAGCCACATCTGCACTTAGTTCATGAACCTGGCAGCCAAGCTGAGAACTAAGCAAAGTCTTTGGTCCGTTATAACTGACCTCAATAGACAGTAGAAACTTAACAAAGAACAGAAATCAGGTTCAGCTGAAGTGAGTTCATGTCAGTGAATCAAGTTAAGTTCACATTTAGCCAGTGATCCCCATTATTAGATCCCCACTGTGTGCCAGGCACACACTAGGTCTTAGGACTCTGGTGGGGTGGGAGGTTGGAAGGGTGCGGTCTATACCTTTATGGAGCTCAAGTCATATAATATGACAAGAAACCCGCTCTGTGTCTGGGCAGCTAGAATTTCTCTGCTGCAGCCTGAGCCTGCTAATAAATACTTCCTTCCCTCTTGTGGCTGGCCAGAGGACAGCTACAAGAGAACAAACACGAACATGGCCTCAGTAACCCCTCTGTCTCCACTTTCTTGCAACGCAATGCTGAAGCTCCTCCAGTCAAGAGGCAGTGTCAGTTCCCCAGCCCTGAATCTATTCCCCTGAGTCTGTTTCCCAGCTACCTTTGTGAATTGCTCTGACCAGTGTGATAAGGCAGAAGTCCAGTTCTGACCTAGGCCTCAAAGCACCTGCACATTCCTCTCCACTGTCTCAGAGTTCTATGTCTACTACATGAGCAAGCCTGAGCTCACTTGCTGGACCAGGAGAGTGCACGGGGCCCAAAGCCAAGTTAGCACAGCAACACCAGTGAAGGCCCAGTGGAAAGGCCCCCCAGGAACAGCAACCATGCATGCATGAGCAAGCTTCACTGACCCTAACAGAGGCCCAAAGGATGACAGATTTCCCATAGAGTAAGGAGCATGAATAAATGGTTCCAAGCCAGCGGGTAGACTGGATTGCTATACAGTATTATGGTTGCAATCAACACTCCTACAAGCCCCCAACCAGACAACCCACTGCAGAAAGAAGGTAGGTTTACCCAACTGCTTTTTGCCATCTCCACCTAGTGCCACCACTAATTAGCTCTAGCTCTCATCTAGCTTAGATGTTCTGCGGGTGCAGCTGAGTTCCTTCTCAGAGCTTCAGGGAGTGCATGATATTTTGTCCCTGCAGCAGGAATCACAGTTAAAACCATAGACTTTGAGGTTAGACAGACTCGGGTAAGAGTCTCAACTCTGCAGAGAAGCTACTTGACTTGCTCAGCTCTGGTAAAGTCATGGGTAAAGTGAGCGTGATAATAAAGTTGATTCCTCAAAGGGCCTTGTATAGCTTCAATGCTGTATGTACCTAATAAGGTGAAGATTTCAAATGTAGATGATATAGTCCCCAGGGAACATCTGGAGCCATCTCTGGCTGTTGATCTGGGGCAGGGATGCTATTGGAATTTAGTGGGGAGAAGCTGGAATGCAGCTAGGTATTCTCCAATGCACCCAGACATCCTGGGTCTCTGGCCCAGGCCTGGCCACAAAGCAGATAGCAGTGGAGATGGACACACAGGCCTCTGGGGATTCAGACTGCAAAGACTGTGCCATTCCTGGGAGGCTCAGGGAAAGGTACTAACAGCAAACGCGGTACCAAAAATTGTCGATTTGCTTTCCATTCATCTTTTAGCCCATTTACCTTTTACCCCCAAAACAGGGGATTTTGGCCAGTCTGGACTGATTTTAGGAGTAAACTTGAGTTTCAACAGAGGGGTAGATTGGATGACACTTCAGAGTTTCTTTCTTCTTATTTATTTATTATTATTTTGCAGTACTGGGGGTTGAATTCAGGCCCTTACTTTCACTTCAGAGTTTCTTATTTATTTATTTATTATAGTGTCCTGCTACACATCACGGATTCTTTTTTTGCGGGGGGGGGGGGTCAGCTCAGCCCGCCCTGGGGGGAGGGGCTGGCATGGCATGTGGTGCTGGGGATCAAACTGCGGTCCGTGAGAGGCGCTTTAGACAGCTGAGCTATCTGATAGCCGAGGTCTCTGGTCGGAGACAGCAGGCTACGTGAGGCTTTGCATGAAATTCATGGCGCACTTGGGCCAGAGCCCTGTGTGTAAGAATGTCCACGTTCACTGAATGTTCCCGGTTCGGAGGTCCTCTGCATCCTCCACCTAGACATCTGCTTTCTAAGAAGGAGCCTGTAATAAAATTCCTGAGAACCTTCCTTTATTGATTCCGAAAGCCTTTGGCCCTTGCAGAAACACCAAGGGACTGTGGTCAGGACGTGCTCTGCCCTGCACTGCAAGGGAAGGTGCAGGGGGAGGAAGCGCCAGATTTCCTGCTCATTGGGATTTGGGAACACGGACAAAGGGGTCTGTTAGGGCCAACTTAGAAATAAACACACCTGGATCACTAGGGGTTTTATGGTCATGCTTCATACTAAGCTCAAGTTACATTTGATCCATCTGGCCTCTGCAGAAACTCCCTTCTCGGGAGCTCTGTGCCTTGTGCTGAACTGAGAGCAAACTGCGAGTGAGAGCTGGGCCTGGCTGTAGAAGCAGAGTCCAAAGCACAGCAGCAAGCTTCTCCAGGGATCCCTCAGGCATCAGGCAGCAGGGAATGCACCCAGCACAACCAAATTTCAGGGGCAGCTGGCAAGCTAGGAGAAGGGCACTGTCACAGCCTTGGCAGGAGACACAGTGGTCAGTGAGGAGGCTGCCCAACTGTAGACTCTCAGCCTGGGACTCCACCTGCATTTGCTCCAGCACCAGCCTGCTGCAATGGGAAAATGAGGACACGCACACTGCCACCCCAGGCCACAGTTTCACCCCAGCTGAAGTCTTCGCTGCTGCAGGGGCCCGATTTGTCTCACCTTTCCTAGGCACTTGCTGCCAAGTGAAAAGGTGGTTTATAAGAAGGAAAGTGGTGAGAGTGTAGCCTGCAGAGGGGTATGTGCTCTCAGAAGGCAGCAGGAAGCTAAGAGGAAGCGTGGGCTTTCTGAAGCAGGCCTGACCTGTCTCCCAGGGAACCTTCCTGGAGCCTCCTGGGTCACCACAGGCAGTGAGTGCTTTAGCAATTCTAAGCTGCATACTAACTAGGAAGGCTAAGTGGCCACACAGTGACTGAGTGGCAGAAGCAGGCTATGAATCAGCTCTCGAGACTTGCCAGCTCCCCAAAGCAGGAGTCCACATCTTTTCTACTTACAGAACTATGTCTCCTCCATACTCTACAGTGCAGACTGTACCCCTCAGGTAGGATGGAAGGTGAAGAGGAATGGCATGGGGACAAGCATGGATGCAGGAAGGAGGCATCTTTGCAGGTTTGTGTGCATGTGCTCTCATGTTTGCATGGGTGTGTGTGTGTGTGTGTGTGTGTGTGTGTGTGTGTGTGTGTGTGTGTAGGGGGTCTGTTGTGAGGGATGAGTGGGAAAGCCAACCATGGAAAAGGAAGACTGCCACATTCAGAGCTCTTCACAGCCCCAGTGCAGGAAACAGCAGCCACTGGTGCACAGATTTTAACCGCCACAGATCAAGCAGAAGAGCTCTGTTTGAGAAGGTGGAGGAGCTGCCTCTCAAACTAGCCCTGTCCCCCAGGCCTGCCCGAGCTCCCAGGAGCCCAGTGCTCCCCAAGTTCAGGGCTCCACACATACAGTGGATGAGGAGAATGGGATCAAGCTGTGACAGTCACACCCACAGAGCCATTTCCCTTGAATGGAGAGCATGCAGGGAGCCAGGCTCTGCGCTCAACCCCAGGCCTGACCTCTCATTTTTAGGTCTAGCTGAAAAATCTATACACCATCCGTCTGTGTGACAGAGAACCTTGAATGCCCTGCGGTGGAGGACTTGCTCCACAACACACACCTCGAGGTAAGACCCTGGGCCTAGAACCCCAAACTCCTCTCTCATGATTATTGAATCATAATCCATGAGAAAGTGCTCTGTGACTGGAAATGGTAGAGAATGAAGGAAGTTGAGAACTCGTTTACAGAGCAATGACTGGCACTATTTTGTCCCCAGACTCTTGGCCACTGCCACCCAGCTGGCCAAAGTGAGCCTGGTCGAGCAGTCTCAGAAAACTGAAATATGAACAATTTTCATGTCTTTTATTATTTCCAAGAACTTCAAGGGCCAGCCACATAGCTCAGCGGATTAAAGCACCTGCAAGCAGGCACAGGGGCAGGGGTTTGATTCCCCAGGCCTATTGTGACAGCCCTGTACCCTGGGGAGTACTGAGACAGCAATGGAGACTGGGCCTGGTGGCACACACCTGTAATCCCAGCTCTTACAAGGCTGTAAGTAGGTGGTCACTGTGAGTCTAATCTAGTAGTGAGACCCTGAACACCCTGTAGACCCTTCCCTAAAATATAAAAAAAAAAAAAAAAATTAAAGCTTTGGATGCAGTCCCATAACTATCCCCTACAAGAGGATAATCAACTGTTTCCTGAATAATTCCCATGTGATTTCTATTAGTTATTGCATTTGATGCTCACACCTTTATAGCAAATAATATTCCAAGTTCACACAGGAGGGAAATTAAGTACCCAGGTCCAGAGCGCCCAGCTCATAAATAATATGACTACAACCCAGGCCCAGGCCGATCTCGAACTCCGAGCTACCATCCCCTCACATTTCCTTTGTAGTCTCCTTAGCCTTGACATCCACACAACAGAAATGTGAGCGAGAGTTGGAGGACTTACTGTCCTACAGAAAAGAAGGAGGAAAACAGAACCATCCTATGACTGTCGCTCAGAGAAAGGTCAGTGTTCCCTGTCACAGAGACCTTCCCTATGAGACCCTCATGCTGGCTTAATCTACACAGTGGCCCCTCACTATGCTAAGGCCACCATGTAGAAGAGGAGAAACTAGTCACAGGGTCCGGACACGGTAGAGAAGTCTGTGAGTCTTCCTCAAGACCAAGAAAAATGGCCCAACTTCACGACGGGAAGGAAGAACTGGGTATTCTGCACAGAATCTGAGAGGAATCAACCCAGATCCCTTTAGACAAGATTAACCCGGATCACTCTAGAAGGAGGGGTCTTTGGAAGTCAGGTAGATAGCTGGGCGGAAGACAGGGGACACCCTGATAGAGAATCAGGTAATAGAGAAATGTCCATTTCTTTTTCTGGAGAGGGTTGTTCTGGCTTGAATAGTCTAAAGAGAGCCCAACAAAGTCTCAGGGTGAGACAAAGCCTGGAACTCTATACGGTATGGAGGGGCAGGGAGAGGTGGTCTGGGCAAGTCTAATAATCCGCTCCCATGATCACTCTTAACAACAGCAAATGCTGTGCCATGAACAGAGCCTGGCCCCACCTCCGTCACCTATGGACTTTCGGCTGGGAGGCTTCCTCCCATCCCTAAGGAATATTTCTGTGCTTACAAAGTCGGGTAGTTGAATTAGATGACTGACAAACACACTTTGTTTTCTATAATGTACTGTGTGTCCTTCCCATGGGAATTCAGTCAGAACACTTAGAACTTATAGTGAATGATGTTTCACTTATCAACTTTGCCGGGGAAGATTCATGTAAGTGAATTTCCCCTGTAACAGAAATGTACTCATTTAATCTCTAGCATTTAATGTAGAAACCTTTCCTAAACGTTTACACTTACTCTCCTGAGTCTTCAAGCAGTTACTAAATAAAATGGGCTCTTCCCTGTCTCTTAGGGGTTTTAACTACCTACTGGTGAGTTATCGTACTAGATGAGTGTATATTCTCAGTCCTGCCCATGGTCAGTCAGTCCTGGGTCCCTAAGCATGTTCCTCCCATTCTAATTGGCTGTTAATCCACTGTGGACCTTGAGCAAAGCTCTCCCAGCCTCATTCCTCGGAAAACTTTGTAAATGAAGAGTCAACAAGCTATTAAAGAAATCCAGTAAGTACATGGGCTTCATGACAACTGTTTCAATTTGTTTTCCTTTTTCTACCCTTGGCATTCCTAGACCTGTTTGTTTGTACCTTTTTCGTGGTGTTGAGGGTGGAGCCTGGCCTTACATGTGCCAAGCACAGGTTCCATCCCTAAGTGGCATGTCCCATTTTTCACCCCTCCCTCCCTCCCCTGCCCCTGCACACAAACACCTCTCTCAGCACTCTTTAGGCTTACTCCTTACTCTTGGACATGGAACTTTCTTTGGTTCATTCTAAAACCATTCTCCAAAAGAGTTGCTTTTTCTCATTGGCCGGGATTTGGTGAGGACATTCATGTCCCTCACCCTCCTCCCCACCCCCATCTGAGAAGCCTAAACTGCCAGAGGAAAAAGAAGCCACAAAGATGCATTTACTCCTTGCATCCTGGGTGAGAGCAGCTTTATTTAGCACTGACCCCATGTCCTTCCTGAGCCACTGATCCCAGGCAAGGCAGGCCCTGGCAACACAGTGGAACCATCTTACTGTCTGATCTGTTCAACCTGTGGATTTCTACCTAGTAGGAAGGAACAGCTTCTATGCCTCTGAAGTGGCCCAAGACCAGATGCATATAGGAAGAACTGGATCTGAAGCTAAACTGGTTTTTGCTGCACTCCTCCAAGCCTTTATTATTTTTTCCAAGCCTTTAATATACCAAGTGAGTTTTGGATCTTCAAAACAGAGATGTCATTATGTACATCTGGCTAGGGAATCCAAGCCCCTTCTGAAAATACCACTTTACTACATAGCTATCTTCTTTGATCTCCCATCTCTAATTCTAAAGACCACGTTGCCTTGAGCAGGCCACTTTCAGCTCTCAGCTTCATCTTCTTTCTGTGGCAAATAAGGGAGTAAATAAATGTTGATCAGGAATGGCAGATAGGTTTGCACAAAATTCATGTACCAACTTGAATCTTAGACAATCCCAGCCTGCAGACTAGGGTAAGCAGAATTTCTACGCCTAGCCACCAGTCCCAAGACTCAGGCTGGCAGCCTGTATATTCCACACTTACTATCCCTATAACTGGATAATTCCCAAGGTCACCTTCGGCTTCCAGAGTCCAATTTGGGTACTCTCAGACCCCTGCCTTAGCTATCAAGTCTCAGAAGTCCCCAGTCATCGAGGCTGGAAGCTTTTCCTCTTCTCACTGTTTAGCTCTGCAGCTGAAGCTGGCGAGGAATCAGGTCTGTTTTCACTGTTGAGCCCTTTCACTCTGAGCCTGTTTGCTTAGCACTGAGTACCCTCCATTTCGGGGGTGCTGTCCTTGCTCCCCACCCTCTGTGCCTACCCTCACACAGCGCTGAGAGGCATAGAAACATCCATGTTTTTCACTGCCTTCATGGCGACTCGACACCAGTTTCTCTCCTACGAGCCCTGGAATACTGTAAGTCCTGTACACGTTCCTTGTCCCCAGAACTAAGTGACATTTTCATACTGGATTCACTCCCAAAAGCCTCCAGTGTCCCAAGGAAAAGTTGTTTTTCCTACTCAAAAGTGGCCCGTTAGTACAGGAATCACCAGGCAGGGGGCTTGTTTGAATATAGACTTTCAACCCCTGCTGACTGAGTGAGACTTTCTGGAGTGATGGAGTCTGGTTATCTGTCTAAGTTGGATGCTAAAGTTTGAGAACCACATGACATCAAGAAATGTGTCTACTGAGCTGGTCGGATGGGAAATCTTCTGACAAGACCTACTCTCAGCTCCTTGAGATCACCAAAAATCTTGGTTTCCTTGGCCCAGCCCACTCTCCCAGGTTACCTCACTCTCCGTCCTGCCTGCTGCCCTTAGGCTGTTGTGAGGAATGAATCTGACAAGATATGTGTGTAAACTGCACCAGCACTCAGCAGTGTCTAAAGCATCAGTGTCCTTCCTTTCCTAGTGTGTAGCTTCTTTTCTACCCAAATCCTGCTCACCACACCAAGTGTTCTGGAAGTCTGAAAGTGGAAACCTCCCCAAAATGACCCAAACCCAATGTGTGAACAGAAGGAAGAAGGAAGTAGTGTGGAGTGCAAACAGAATGTTCCTCTGAGAGTCTCTTGTCCTGGCTTTGACTGCACAGCTCCCTCTTTCTCCGGAGGGACAGCGTGTTTCCCCAAAGGGAGAATCTCCCCAGAACAGACAGCACATGTGGGTAGGCAAAAGGTTCTGTTCTGCTCATTACTGCTACCTTTGTTGAAGTAGGTACATAACAATTATCTGCTGAATGGATGCATGGATGTATGGATAGATGCACAGATGCATGGATGGATGGATGGATGCATGGAGGGATAGAGGGATGCATGGATGGGTGGATGCATGGATGCAGTGACGCATGGATGGATGACGGATGGATGGATGGATGGATGGATGGATGGATGGATGGATGGATGGATGCATGCATGCATGGATGGATGGATGGATGCATGGATGGATGGCTGTATAGATGGATGGAAATTTGGATAGATGCATGCACAAATGATTGGATGTATGCATAGATGGATGGATGGAGGCGTGAATGGATGGATATGAGGTGACATAAGGTAACTTAGAAAGATACCTGGATTCTAATTCTGGTTTCAGTATTTAATGGCCCTAAGAGAAAAAAGTTATCATCCTCTCTGATCCTGTAAGACAATGACAGTTATATCCATCTCAATTGCATCAAGACAAGACCTTTCATCTCAAATAGAAGGGCTACACAGCTCATGTACTTGGTAAACTCTCAGATTGTACAAATGTCAGAGGTGATGGATGATGGTGGAGACAGCATGCTGTGATGAAAGTGCAGCCAGAGTGTCAGAGAGGGCACAGATCTTTGCACATGAGTGAAAAGCTTCTCATTCACCCCACCTTACCTGTGCAAGCAAGAAGGCAGCCAGGGGCAGAGGCAGCCAGGGCAGGAACAGCCTCAGCACCATATGCACCAAGTTGTGTTTCATTCTTATCTACAAGCACATTCCCCCCCTGAACTGTTAAGTCTAAGAATTTACTGCCAAGGCCTCATGAAACTGTGGGTGGACCCTAATATCTCCATTCTGGCAAAAGAACTTAGAACAGGGCCCAGATGGCCTAGAATCAATGCCCTCCTACAGACAAGGGCTCATGAAGCCAGAACGTCAGGGCTGGCAGACACTGCCATGAGGCTGTCTAGCCCCGTCCCCTCATTTTGTGCAGACAATATTACAGTCTTCTTGGCACAGATTAATAAAAGCAACTCCTCCACCCCAGATACCTCACCAGGCTCTGCTGAAACACTTTTCACTTACTGAGGGAAAAAAATCACTTCTCTGAGAAGGCGTTTTAATTTCATTGTTTTAATTTCTGACTGATTTATTAATTACCCTGAGAGGGTCCTGCCAAACTGCAAGCAGGGAGGAAGAGTCTGAAGATACAGAGCAGCTCTGGAAGGAGGTATGGGGCACTTGGCTCACACTCCAGGGGTGAGAGCTCACGCTTCCAACTTCCAGACTGAGGTTGCAGAGTAGCTGTTGAAATTATCATTCTGTGCATTTAAAGCCCAGAAGCAGAGAGTAGAACAATTGGGGAACTTGCTGGGGAGTACTCCAGAGATTGTGTTGTTTCCCCCAGAATCAGCAGAGCCACCAGGGAAAAGCTCTTAATCTCAAACTCAATGTCCGTACTCATTACCTTCTCTTCAGACACAGTCCACACACACACACACACACACACACACACACACACACACAAAATCCATCTCCTGTCCCTGGTCCTCAAGACAGATCACCTGTGAGCAGTCATTTCCACCCTCCTGTGAAGATGAGGCCCCTTTCCATCTCCCAGGAGGACTTATAAACTAACTATCATGTCTGTGCCATTAGATTGGTGCCTAGGAAGTAGTTCTGCAATTGTTGGGGTGATATGCACTTTCCCTAACCCCCAACATCAGATGGCCCAAATTATCAATTTTCTCTGATCGGTGAGAAAAGGCTCACATGAGTGATGAGCCTCTGAATGCATGCCAGTGCTGGCTGGACCGTCTCCTGTTGGGACTCAAAAAGATTTGCCAACCAAGAAGTTGAAAGGAGCCCTGGTGGGGCTGGGGAGATGGCTCAGTGGAATAAGCACTTCCCTGGCAAGTGCAGAGGTATGAGTTCAATCCCTGGTTCCACCAAAAAAAAAAGAAAGGAGCCATGGAGAGCACTCTGGACATCTCTGAGCAGGGGAGAGGGATGGAGCTCCCATGTGTGTGTGAGGCAGCAAGGTATCCAGCAAAGGAGAGTGGGGCTAACGTAACTGTACTTAGGCCCCAGCTCTAGGCTGCATCTGCCAACAGATGGGGACATTTCTGGCTCATCTGAAGACACAGGATGGGTCACCTATGGCTTAAGTGAAGGAGGTAGAAGGTAGGGGATAGAGGCCTCTCTATGGAAAGACATCAGAGAGGCTGGGTTTCCTTACATGACAGTCTATGCCTATGTGGAAGCAGGAGGAGGTGTGTCTACGAGAAAAAGTTAAGGAAAAGCAATGAATTTGAGATAGGAGAGAAAGCAGGAACTCACTGGATCTCAGCAGAGCTCTAAAGAGAGTTTCTGTGATAATAAGCAAGAGAAGCATCACACACACACACACACAGTCTTCAAGTCCTCGGGAAGCCTCAGGTGACATCTTGGACATGGCTTGTCTCTGGACTAGGGTCCATAATGAAGCGCCAAGCTTGTTTTACGGGGGCAGCAGCCCAGCCAAGTAGATGACACAGGGCTGAAAGCGGGCCAGAGGCAGCGGCTCCCCTGTGTTGTCTCACTCTTGCTCATCTATGTCTTGCGGTCTCACTGGCTGGCACCCTTGTTTTAATTTCTGACTGCTTTTTGTATAAATATATATATCATACAAAATTTTGAAATAAGGCTGAAAAGGGGAAACTGTTTCCTTTGAATGTCATGATTTTGTTGGGGGTTTTGGGGTTTTTTTGTTTGTTTGTTTGTTTTTTGTACCTGGGATCAAACTCAGGACCTTGTGCTTGCCAGGCAGGTGCTTGTGCTACCAACCCATCTCCCCAGCCCCTGTCATAATAGCTCATAGCCTCACGGACCTGCCTGAGAGTTATCCTCATTCCAGGCAGATAGCATTGTTCGGCTTACTACTGAGAAGAGCCCAGACTCTGTGGTTAGGTATTGTCTCCAGAAAACTGATTCAGAGCTGCTGGTTTGTGTGCAGTGGAGAATATAATGCTGAGGCTATAGTTTTGCCCCCCTGGACACTAACCACTGACGTGTGTAATTAAGCAATCTTATTCCAGCCTTCTTTCCCTGTTAGCTTGTGTATATCCATAAAGGCGTGTATTTCTTTCATGTCCTATTTTCAACTAGGATTATTAGCTTTCTTGTTTCCCATTTGCAAATTGAATAAATCTCTATATATTTGTAAACTAACTATAAATTTAACACTTAACATTTTGCCTTTGATGCTAATTTGGACTGGCCTTAGGTCTTCAGCCCCAGCACCCCCCACGTCCCCCAGTGGAATGCCATATAAGCATCTCTCACTGCCCTTGCTTTATCACCACACCCCGTTGGCATTTACCCAGCCTTGCAGGACCTTTGGCAGGACCTGATCCTTGCCTAGCCCAGTGAAGGAAAGCAACGTACAAGGCAGGGGTCAAGATACAGCCACAGCAGCCCAGCACTCTGGGCCCAAGGGGAGAGAGGTACAGAACCAGCCGAGCACCACGACCACGCCTTGGCCACACTCCCACGCACAGCCAAGGATACTTGCAGGGGGTGGGAGAGCTACCTCTGCCTCTGCCTTGGCCCTGCCTCCCTTAGAGGGCAGGAAGTCTCCTTCCAGTATGGAAATGCTGTGGCCTCCCTTTCTTCACCTGGACAGAGAATGCCACATTTGTGCAACCCCATGGGACCAAAGCAGACATGAGAGAAGATGGACACGTGCTGGAGGACTACTGTGAATGCCAGAACATCACATGCAAGGGCACCAGCAGCATCTGCCAAGATTCATGAGGACAGAGGATTTGCCCTTTGATGGTGGGAAAATAAGACACTGACACTCAGTGGATGTGTTCATTTTAAAAACATTAAGTGTGTACCACAGGAAGGATGAAGGAGGAGACAGAGAGCAGGCTTGCCGCTGAAGGCATAGCCCCAGCCCCAGCAAGGGCACACCCAGGGCCCTGTGCTCTGCTGTGACCTGCACCCAGACTGCCTGATGGTCCCAAGGCCCAGACAGAGTGGGTTGCACCCTATTTCCTCCTCAGTAGCTGGCCTGGGAGACTCCTACCTCCATGGGCCTTTCCTCAGAGTAAGGGAAAGACAGCAGCATAAAGTTCTCAGAGCCATGTGCTTAAAATCTGAGTCCTCAAGCCAGTCCTCCCTCTGCAGGATGTCAGGATGGATACAGCACAAGGAAGGCCCACACATCAGCCATGTAGTCATCTCCAGGGCCGCTGCAGGGCCCAAAGAAAGCCTTGTCTATGAGGCTAAGGGAGAGAGGAGGCCCTGCTAAGGCCTGGCTGGGCCCTGGGCAAGAGAGCAAAAGAAAATTCCAGAATTCCAAGGACTTCTCATGGCAGCGCCTGGAAGCCTGCCTTAGAGGGCTGCTCCCAAGGGTTTAAAGGATGGGCTGCTCCCCCAAGAGGCTTCTCTGGAGCTAGAAAGACCTCACTAGTGGCCACACCCTGATGCAGCTGATGCCTTTGGGAGACTAAACCAGGGTAGCCTGTCCAGTTGGGACAGATACAGTCCTGTGGCTGCAGACAGCAGGACAGATGTTTCCTAGGGCTGAGCCCCAAGCAGAAGAGCTCCAAAAAGGTCATGAAGGGTACAGCAAGCCTGGACGACAGAGGCTTCACATGACAGAGGATAGGCCTGCCCTTCTTTCCAAGCCTGGCTGGTGGCAAAAGCCGTGCTACCTCGCTTCAGAATGGCTTTGCTAACTTTGCCCATTTAGACTGGGGTGATGGGGTGTTGATTGCATTGTCCCCACTTCACAGGTGGCAAACTGAAGCCCAGCAGAGTGCCATGACCCGGGCTGCCTCACGCTGCCACACGTGGCCAAGGACGTACGGCATGTGCCTCTCAGGAATGAGAAATGTTCTCTATTCCAGACCTGTTTCAGAGGAAAAAAGAGACCGAGCCTGCTGGGCTTGGCCTCTGTGCAGTCTTCCTCCGTTCCTTCCCTCCTCTACCATGGGGAAGGTTCTGAGCTTTCGAAGAGGAATCTCAAATATTGGGAGTTGGACACTGGGAAGTCACCAGCGCTCAGCTCCTACCCGTGTGAATTCCTTCAGCATGCCAGCAACAGGCTCAGCGTGTCCCTGAGGCAGCAGGTCTACAGGATGGAGCGTGACCAGAGAGGCTGGGCGGCATGCTGCAATGGCACCCGGCCCGGCTCAGGCACTGGCCGACGTCTGCCATGCCATCGGTGCTGTCAAGGTATCGTTGCTGTTGTCACTTCCTTCTTTTCCTTTTTGCACTCCTGGGGATTGAATCTGCAGTCTGCACACTGAGCAATACTCCTTCCCTTTTACTTTGAAGCAAGGTTTTGCTAAGTTCCTCAGGCTGGCCTCAAACTCCTGCCTCAGTATCCCAGGGCTCTGGGGTTCCAAGGGTGCACATCACCACAGACTATTTCCACTTCTTATTTCTGAAACTTTAAGCAAGCTTCCCTGAGCCTTCTTCTGACCCGTGTCTGCCCCAAGCAGTTGGAGAGAGACAAGGGGGTGGCACCAGAGGCAGAGGTTCAAGGCCGATGGCCTCAGCCCACTGGAGGAGCAGGTCCTAGCAGCACATCACACGAGGGAGACCCAGAGACCAGCAGCCAGCAGGGGGTCATGGTGGGCGCCCCTGGCTGGAGCCTCGTCTCTTCTGTCACACTTCAGTCCCACTGGAGATGCAGACACAGACGAGACATGGGGCCAGCAGGAGCCACCCTATCCAGGGACCTGGGGACAGGACAGTCATGCAGACTTCCTTCGCAGGCAGAGGCTTAGGGACAGGGACATACACAGGGTACCCTGAAGCTCCACTTGAAGGCAGCCTGATCCTGACCCTTGTACCACATTCCTCCTCCTCCCTCAGGGTCCCAAAGCTGTGCATTCCTGTGCATTTGGAAACCCGTCTGGCACCCGAGGGTGGGAGGCTCAGCTTCCCATGAGGAAGGAGAGACCCTGGCAGGGAGGAGAATTCTGCAGATGGCTTGAAGGATGAACGTGGCCGTGTGGGGTTGGTGGACTCAGAAAGAGTGGACAGAAGGATGTGGAGACAATGTGGCTGACCAGAGGCCAAATTACTGTGTTACCTCAGGGAGCTTACTTAACCTCTTACCACCTCATCTAGCAACGGATTAGCTACATACACACTTCTAGAATCTGCAGGGATGAGATATACATCCTGGAAAGGAACCAGTTCTTTGTCTTATGAAGTGGATTTTTTTTCTAATTTTCAAAGTGGAGTGTTAAAAGAGGGTTTGGTTTGTCAAAGTGGGACAGGTAGGCTCAAAGAGTTTAAAAACGTCTAGACTCGATGCCTCCCAGAAAGAGTAAATAGGGTTTTCCTTGGCTGAGTGACCCACAAGGACAACAGTGTTCGAGCAACTCTTTCATCGCAGGGTAAAATCAGAGGCTGGTCCAGGGGCTCCTAGTGAGGTCTGAGGACACCAAGCCTTCCCTTTCCTTCAGTGTCCCCAAATCTGCACATCCTGGGGAACAGATGCCACTGGTGGCCTTTGGTGCAACCCCTGGCCCTGCTGCAGTTGTAATGAGGGACATGGGGAGCTCACACAGGGCCCTGGAGCCCTCCCTTGGGAGACTCAAGCTGCTCATTCATCCGGCTGTGCTGGCTGTGGTACTGGGGATGGGCAGGGTGGACACCCACAGTGAAGACACAGCACTCAGTGCTTTGCTGGGAGCTCCTGGGACCGCTCCAGTTCAGGTGGGGTTTACAGAGAGAGGTATGGAAGTCTCCCTCTTCTCATCCTGCTTCTCCCATGGTGTTTGGAGGGTTCGACAGCTGAAGGTTATGTCTCAGGCTGAGAAGTCCAGGAGCCCGGCCTCTGGCCTGGCACTGCGCCCCGCTGCACCCAGCTACCCCACTTCAGTTTCCTCACCTGTAACACGGCTGAAGGGAGAGACTACTAGGTGGCTCCATGCAGTCCAAGCCGGGACAGCCCAGGCAGCGCGCGAGGTCCTTGCCTCACTCAGAACCCCAGCACCTCAAGTTTGCTCCCCCAGTACAACAAGTGGAATAAATGGCTTGCAGAGAGGTGTCCCTTGGCGCATTCCTGGAACCTGCCTTGACAGCTGGCAGAGCCATGAGCTCAGGTTCAAGCCCTGCGGCCACCTTTCACGGGCCTTGTCCCTCGGGCACTGCAGCCCCTAAATTGCCAATGTTCATCCAGTCCTCGCACAGGACTCCTGGCCCTCCTCTGGGTCTCGCCTGCTCCACCTCCCCGCACAGCCCCACACCACCCACAGCCCATCGTGCACAGCTTCACCTTGGGTGGAGCTCATGCCAGGCTCCACTCTTGCACGCTTTGCCCTAGACATGGTGCTCTGCATCCACACCTAAGTGCAGGGTGCATTATTGGTTAGCAAACTCCTACTCATCCACAATGCCCCTAGAGCAGTTTCTCCACGAGGCCTTCATCTTTCTCCCACATATCTACCCTTACACTAAATGAGTTCCTCTCCTCTGACCTCCAGGACATTTGGCTCCTAGAACCTAAGGTGCCTTTTTCTGTCCCTGACACCCCCCCCTCCCTACCCCAACCTCTTCCCCTTCACCCAACCAGTGCTTGTATCCTAAGCACAGTGTTTCTTTCCAGAAAGCCTGCTCCAGGCATCTCTGCCCCAGATGGGGGTGAAGACCCTACCCCCATAGGCTCTTTTCAATCCTGCAGAGCCACTGGGGGCTCTGTCAGCAGTGTCTTTCATTTGTCTGCCTCTCCCACCTCACCAGAAAGCACACACTCATGGCATCTAGCACAGTGCCTGGCACAGAACACGTTCCAGTCAGCACTTGTTAAAAGGGGGAGAAAGGAAGAAGGGGAGAAGGCTGTTAGTTGTCTCCAATTTCCAGACTCATCCTTAGGAAACACTCTCTTTACTAAAGGCTATTTGCTGAAGACAAATTTAAATGTGACACACTTTATACTTTCTAAAGATCGCATATAAATATATTCACCATTTAAAGTACCCCACGATCAGGCCATGTGCAGGCTAGGAGTTCAGACACAGTCACCATGTCTAAACGCCTCTTGGCACCTGTGTTGGGCCCCGCAGCTTTTCCTGCAGCCCAGGCACTGCCCAGGGCAGGGAGTTGGCTTTTGCCTCTGATTCTCTCAGTCTCAGAGTAAGACTGAATAAATTTCAAATGAACAGAGTTCAGGCCTCCCAGGTAATGCCTTTCTAAAGCACAGAGGCATGGCTGGTAATATCCCATAAGATCCGGTCTAATGGTGCAGCGCATAGGTAGGGGCTGAGGACCCATGGAGGGCTTCCAAAGACCCTGAGGAAAAGGCCCTCCCCGATGGGCTGCAGCTTCTGCTTTCTTGATGGCTAAACTCATCTCCTTCCCCTGCTAGGACCACAGCCCACAGGGCAGGCCAAGCCTGGGCTGTGGCCTCCACCATGCCCTGACTGTCGTCCTGGGTAGTGCCCCTTGAGCACCCTGAACCTGTCTTCCTTCCTGTGAAGTGAACACACTAACTCCATCTTCACAGAGACCCTGGTCCCAGAGAAGGTGCCGAGCCCTTGTTAGCTCCCCAACATCCTGGCTGATCTTTGCTACATCCCAAGCCCTAAGCACAAAGCCCCAAACTGCCAGTGATACACCAGTTTGATGTAAGCAAGTCCCTACTTGCCAAGATGAAGTTAAGAGACCCAAAATGTCCTCTGCCCTTGTGCTACTCCCACACTCCTGCCCTGGGATATCATCCTATCTGACCTATAGTGTGGTCTGACCTGCATGTTAAACTTCTCAGATTTCAAGAGTGATCTGACACGTGGAACCCCCAGGATGGCCAAGCGGGCAGCAACTCACAGAGCAGGCGGTTAACACCAGCAGCCAAGCACATGGCACTCGGGACAAGTCATTCCTGATGAAAGGCAAGGGCGGTGACCCAAGCTGACATACAGATGAGGCTGCTGCATTACAGAAGAGAATGGAATCACAACAGCTCAGAGGGGGCAGACTCACTGGGGCCTCCACTAAGCCCTGACTGTTGTCCTGGGTAGTGCCCCTTGAGCACCCTGAACCCGTCTTCCTTTCTGTGAGGGGCTTCAAGGTCAAGAGAGGCAGCAGGGCTTTTTCCCGGGTGCTAGAAGAGACTGGGGCAAGAGCAGATAAGCCCAGCCCGGATGAGGTATGTAGGAAGAACCCTAAGTCCCTCAGGTAAAGGATATTACTATCTCTGGACCCCTACTTGGGCTAGAAGAGCCTGGGGTTCCGGCTGGGGCCCAGAAAGAAGAGGACAGGCAGAAAGGAAGCAAGAGAGAGCAAGGAAGCCCAGATGTCGGTGCAGACAGGCCCCTCACTCACCGCCTCCCATCTGTCAGATTGCCACCTCTCCTGGACACATGAGACTGCTGGGGCAGAAGCCAAGGACCTCCCAGGAAGGGCCTCCAGGGATGCCAGGGTGGGTGGGAGCATGCGGGCCCCAGTTCCCTTGACTTGTCCAAGCTCCTCTGCTTTCATGTGCCCCTTACTGAGCCTCCAGAAAGACTTGAGAGGAGGGGCCTGAAGAGGCATTTCTTTCTTTTTTTTTAAGTTTGAAAGCTAAAGAACCAGAACAAAGGAGAAGCCACCTGGCTGGGAAGGAAGTTCCAACACCTGCTGGGGCATGGGTGGATCTCGAAGACGGTAGGCTGAAGGAAATAAGCAAGACCTACAAAGGGATAACCCTGTATGAGTCCTGCCCACAAGGGACAAAGTGGGGAGGCCGCTGATGAGACAGAAAGTAGAGCCAAGGTCCAGGGTGAGGAGGAGGGCCTGAGGAGTGAAGTGCTTTCTGGCTGCAAAGTTTTGGTTTGGAATGACAGAAAGGGATCGGGAGGTGGAGGGTGAAAAAGGTGGCCCCACGCTGGGAACATACTCAAGGCTACTGAATTGTGGCGCTTAAAAAGGCTGGGCATGGTGCAGCGCACCTGCAGTCCCTGCACTCTGGGAGCCGGAAGCAGGAGGATTGCAAGTTTGAGCCCAGCCTGCGCAACTTAGTTTACCAGACGCTGGGTCAAAATAAAAAGGAAAAAGAGAAAACACCAGCCTACGGATGGAGCTCAGAAGGAAGGCCCTGGGCTCAATCGCAAGTACCACGGGGGTGAAAAAAAAGAGTAAAAACACAAAAGCATGTATTATCTATAAAATGTTATCTTACTGCATTAAAACCACTTTAGTAGAACAAAAGTCATTTGGCTGGTCCCCAGTCTCTTAGGGACCCATGTTAGGGACCTGGGCCCAGCATCCTTGTTGGCTAGAAGAGCTCCCTGTGGGGACCCCTGGTGGGAGGCGAAGCTCGGTCAGGATGACAAGAATGGGCCAGCCTGGCTGCACTCACGTGCAGAAAGAAAAGAACACCAGGACTCTATAAGCACGCAGCGTCTGGGTTTGCCATGGGAACTGCAGCACGTGCCCCACACTGCCCCTTTGTGGGAGCCACTGTCCATCTGCTTTCGGGAAAGCTGGCAGCTGCTGGGGCTCAGGGGCACCACAGCGTGTGAGGCACGGTGAGGCCTAGAAAGTCCCCACTCTGCTCCTTGGGCACAGAGCCACTCTGAGATCTGCTTCCTCAGAGCGTGATGCGACCAGTAACTGCCCCACTCCCTCGATAATATCAAAGAGGGTCAGTCCTGGGAAGGCCCACAGAGGGTCACACAATGTTGGCTGTCCCCGGAGTCCATCCTTACAGTTGGCAGGGGCTCTTGGAGTCCAGGTACTGCCTCTCTCTCATCACTGCATCCCTTTCAAGGGGTCAGCCACGGCCAGAAAAGCATCCATCACAGTGGGATGCACCCAGCTAGGCTGGTACCTCTGCCCCAGGACTCTGGGGAGTACTGCAGCTCAAGAGACCTAGAGAGAATTCACTGATCATTGCACCACTCTAGCCCAATCCCTTGAGCCCTCTGCTCCTCACCTTCCTAGCAAGTATCAGGAACAATGACCCCGGTGAGACCTTAGCAAGAACTCTAAGCTCTGGAGATGTGCACTGCTATTATTCCCAGTAACAGTGTCAAGCTCAATTCCCTAGATGCTGCTAGAGGCTCCTGACAGAGAGAGCACCCCGGTGGCCTTGTGGGCAGTGGGATGTGAACAGGGCAGACGCTGTTCTGCTCACCTTGATGTGTGGAACAAGAAGGCGGAGGAGACCCTCTGCCACCTCAGGGGTGTCTGCCCCTCCTTTTGTGTATCCTCCGACCCTAGATACACACACGCAGCTCCAGTTTCCAAGCAGCAGGGTCCCCCTCAGTCACCAGGCTGATGGTGGTGCCACTAGGAGGCTGTGGAGATCCAAGGGAGAGTAGAAGGCACTGCGATGAGGAAGCTCCTTTCTCCTGTGCCCCCAGTGGCTTCTTGGACACCACACAGCCCTTACATAACAGCACTGCAGTGTGGTCCGAATAAGGGAAATGTGGATTTGAGCCTCTCAGAATACACAGGGTTTAATACAGCACAGCCAGAAGCAACAGAAGACTTTTACTCCTGCAGCCCAAGTAGGACAAGGCTCAGCTCCCTCCCACTGCTGCCACCTCCAGGCCCCAAAAGGAGACCCCAGCCCCACAGTGCTCGAGCCAGTCCACACATCAGACTGGGCTCAGAATCCAGACCTCTGTATGCTAGTGTGGCGACATGGCTTCGTTCTCCACATGGTGACCCTCTCATCCAGGCTGGCAAGAGAGGGGCAAACTTACAGTGAGCCGAATAAGTGGCCCCGCACAGGGAAGATGGAAATGACTAACATGCCCTTTGTTTCACAAAGCAGCTTTTCCAGGCTGCCCTGTGCACTATTCCATGGAGTCTGCACAGGGACATGCTGGTGGCAGGCTTATGGCTCCCAGCTGAGAGATGACGGAGCCATCAGGAAGGACTGCAGTGGCTTTGCCTCAAGATTCACAGCAAGCAGGGGTGGTGTCAGCACATCTGAGCATCCAGCCAGGCTCTCTCCATCCTGCTGCCTTGAGAAACACCCCAGAAGGGGCCCTGTGTGAGGACTGTGAGTGCCTCTGAATTGGGCCTCGGCTGGAGTATGACACACTCCATCTCTTGAGAACCGACCAGCCAACCTCCAGCCACCAGCTGCTGCCTGCTGGGCAGAAGATGCCAGATGGGGACTGGTGCCTGTGATACCATCTAGCCATGATAAAGAACCTGTTTGTTCAAGACCCTCTTTGTTGGAAATCTTTCCAAAATGTTGGCTCTCCTTTACCACTCCCTTCACTAGAGAGCGCTGAGGACACAGCATGGGCCTGAGTTATCCCTCAGAGAGTTTCATTGCCAGTCACCTCCCTGGCCCATCTTGCAGCGCCCTTCCCCCACACCGGAACCTATGTTCCTCCCTGCAATAGACAGGAAGTTGTTGGCCAGGCACGTGCTAAGTTCATTCCTTTCTGACCCCATCTCTCCAGAATGTGCCCCTTTCTTATACCCAGGTCCCATTAGGATCTCCCAATCCCCCACTGGCATTTTGCTACCTAAGCTCCAACAGCTCATAGACCTTGTTCTCACATGGCTGTCTGGGATGTCCTGTCATGTGTGACCTCTGTCATATCACAGTTGACCCTTGAGTCTTATAACCTAGAGATGGCTCAAGAGAATGACAGAAGCCGGGCGTGGTGGCGCATGCCTATAATCCCAGCACTCGGGAGGCTGAGGCAGGAGGATTGTTGTGAGTTCGAGACCAGCCTGAGCTACAAAGTGAGCTTAAGGCCAGCCTGAACTGTATAGTGAGACCCTGTCTCAAAAAGACAAAAAAAAAAAAAAAAAAAAAAAAAAAAAAAAAAAAAAAAAAAAAAAAAAA